>CABEEJ010000787.1:191818-202065 GCA_901482245.1 Timema douglasi
TTTTTTTTTTTTTTTTTTTTTTTTTGTCGGTGGTATGGGCATTAAAAAAGGGAGAAAGGGTGTTTGATTTGTTTTGTAGTCTGTCGGACGCACATATGAAAAAACCCTTTAGGGTATTTTGTCATATTATTTGAAACTATATCTAATATCTCTCCTTTTAAATTGGGTTCTCATTTCCCTCCCCCTTGTTTTTTTCACACCAGTATTAAAAATCCTCTGACTCAAAAATTACACATACCATATATATTACCTATAATATTATATTTCGTTAAATTTTACATGTATTATATGTAATGTATTCAAAATTACACTTTTTTTTTATCCCCATCGCATTTTAATTCTCTTTCAATGCTATTATAGTATATAAATCGTTTTCAAATGCTCTCTTTATATATATATATATATATATATATATATATTATATATAATATATACAAATAACTATTTTTATATTTGTTATATTATCAGAATGTAGTGGTTTTAAATATAACATATAGGTTTACATTAAAACACACATACATACATACATACAGAATGGGGTAAAAATCAGTTTCCCCTTCCACAATCAATTAGTATGTAAGGGAAAACTGACTTTGGCATCATCATGTATATATATATATATAAAAGTCTATGTGTGTATATATATATATATATATATATATACATACACATTCTTATTACTTTAATTTGGTTGATTTTTTTTGCACCGAGTCTTACTTCCCGTCCACGCTATAATATTAAGTCATAATTGAGAAAACTAAGCTGTATATAAAATATTCGCTAATTTGTGAGGAGGGAGATTACAAGTGTCCTGTGACTTCATACAAATTGTGCTTCAAAATATGTTATCAAGACCCTAATTTTGATATTTCATCTTTGTTACTTTCTCTCTAAACCTCTTGAGTATTGTGATTGTCAAAAAAAATCGAACTTTGAGATTTTGATAAATATTGACGTTTCCTGGCACCCTAAAACAGAAATATTGTTTTCGAAATGCCTACCTTGGGTTAGATCTGAAACTATTTTATCGTTTGGGCTCAAACTTAGTATTGAGGGTTTTCATAAAGTCCCCTCGAGGTTCTTTTTTATTTTGACATCCAACCCTTAAATTAAAGATTGTTTACTGAAGGGCAAAAAGAAAAAAAAATCTCAAAACTTGCCTTAACGATTTTGATTAAATTTTATATCTAGACATTGTTTATCACTTTACGCAAAATGGAAATTCTCGTTTTCTCATGAAAATGTTTTTCAAGGTACTTGATATAAGGTAAATTTTCCAATTTTCATCAGTTCTCAGCAACTAATTTAGATACAAAATAACTTATCATTATAAAATTGTAGTACTATCAAAAATAAAATCTTTTAGTTGAAATATATATTTTATAAAACCTATAATTTCTGAGCTATAAGCATATATATATATACTTTTTAATTCAAATTTATGAAAGTGAATTTTTTCTTATGATCTTTGGTAGACAAAGATGTTTCTCTTTTTCTTAATTTTTCTGTAACAGTGTTCCTAGTTCCTAATGCCATAAAGTAAGTAAGTAACAGTGAATATACCTACTATTTCGTTTCACATAGGTATCTGACGAGTTTTTAGTAGATGTCAATTTTAAGATAAAAGTGAGAAAAAGTCTTTGCGGTGCACCGTACCATTTATTTCTTGCATATTGTGGGCAATGTTCATGTGCACATAATGTTTGTACATGATCCCATGGTTCTATAAATATGTTTTATTGCTCAAATGTTGGTAATTTTTTCGCTTTAGATTTTAACTACCTAATTTTAATGCTTTATAAATTTTTAGTGAGTTTAAAATATTTATATTATATAATATCGATGTAAATTCATTGAAACTTAAACATAAATGTTTTTACCACACTTTTGCTGAAATTAATAGATAATACAGGCATCGAATAATCATTTTAAACTCCTTACTCCTCTGTTATCGTAGCCCATTATTGGAAAGATTAGCCAATAATAATGTGTCGTTGCCCAGGGGATGCCTGAATGTACTAATAGTACATCCTATCTGTAGAGGCTCTTTCCATGTCCCGATTAGATGAGATGTTATTGACAGCGAGTATGAGGGTGTGGAACTAGTGGAAACAATTAAACATAACTTGAGCCTAATTAACCAAACCCTGGTGACCGTTGGGGGAATTCCCTTTTCGGGAAAAATACCCGCTGTACTTACCGGGGATTGAACCCGGGACCCCTATGCTCGTAACCAGTTGCACTAAACACTATAGGCCTACCATGAGACCAGTTACATTCCTGGTAAAGTACTGCAACTATCCTGCAGTTATTAGTAAATAAATGTATCAAAGTGCAAAAGTTTATTTGCTAAACATTTTTCTCTGCATATATGTCTAATTCAGTTTCGTTTTGTAAATTATTGTTGGATCTATAAGTATAAATGTGTGTTCTTTCTGGGAGTACGTTTACATTTTTAGATCATTTTTTTGTAAATGTTGAGTCATTATTTATCATTTTTATCATTATTAAAATGGTAATTTTTTTACAATTTTTACTTCAGCAAAATCTGAGTTGTTAAGCCTGGCTTGGATTCGAACCTAGACATCCCCGTCCCCGGATAAAAAATATCAGTTTAGTCTTAGCCCACGTACTTACCGGTGTAAGCTAAATTATCTAAGAATAATATATTAAGGTAAAACTTTAATATGAAAAAAAAATATTGACATTGTAAACGTTTACATTATGAATGAAGCCTTATATTTTTTAATAAATTAGAGACTAAAATTATAGATTTCATAACGAATCTAAATAAAATAAATCTATAAACATGAAAAATAAATTATTCCTTTTAGGCTTCTGTTTATGTCACAATACTTTCTTTTTATCTCACTTTGACATGAAGTAAGGACAGGGACTAATACAATGTCGTTTATTAATTAAAATATATGTAGTTTTAAAATTGTATTTTGTTTAGTTATAAAAATCCCGTTTCGTTCCTCTATTAGCGGTATTTGTGTGGGCGTGTTTGTGTCTTTGTGTGTGTGTGTGTGTGTGTGTGTAAGAGAGAGAAGAGGGAAATGGTTAAATGAAGCAAGGGGGGAGTAGACAAAGCACGTAATCTCTTTTAATTTTCTAATTTATTTTTTTTGTTGGTTACCGCTTTTTTTTAATACTATTTCCTCGTGTAATGAGTTAAAAGTTGAAGTTGTTGAGTCCCCATTTTGCACTTCCGCAACCACAGTGGTATTGTGTGTACGTTCATTAAGAACAAGGATTAGTTAACTTTATCTTCGAATTTTTACAGGTGGTTTAAATCTAGTGTTTGGATATTGAAATATGAACCCACAATATCAATCCATGGTCCTACTCATGTAAAATAATGTTCACTAATTTTATTTTTCAATCAATCAATTAAGTTTTCCTTTATGTCTTTAACTGAAATACATAATTACTTTTTTTTAAATGCAGCCTAAGAAACCATATTAAATTTTTTTTTAAATACCAAGTGAAACGAAGATCCGGTTTTATCTCGTCTGTCTGTGCTGCCAAACATGAGGACCAATTTTAACCAAGTAAGTCAGGGAAATTCTCTGAACCTAAGCCAAGCAACGTATGTATGGTATATATTATTATTTTAAATTTATATTTATATATTTTGCGAGACTGACGTTTAATCCACGTGTATAGCAATTATAATATTTACACTTTTCATGGATAAAAAATTACCTTTAAATTCTCGTCACTGAAACGAAAAATTGATTTTTTTCTTCGCTTGTAGGCTATTTATTATTTAAAAGCTCTCCCAACTCAAGACCAATAACTGAAAGAGGCTCTTACAAAATATAAACTTTTTTTATGTCAATACTAATGACATTTCATTATTTTATTAGTGTTATTAGGTGACCTGCTTGTCTAGGGTTAAGGTGTCAGACTTCTGTGCTGAGGGTCCGGGGTTCAATACTCGGTCCCGGCACAGATTTATCTGATAACCAAACCCTTCCTTCACCTCTGACAAGACGTGTATTCACAACTTGTGAATGTGAGGAATGCCAGGCCTCCATTGTGGTCCGGATACCACGTTAAGCTGTAGGTCCTCCATTACACATTAGTATAAGTGCGTATAACCCGAACGGTTAGTAAGACGAGGTAATAATAATAATAATAATAATAATAGTGTTATTTTATAGGTTATAATAATCTCTAGCTAAAGTGATAGCTGCAGATCACATGACTTGACGTATGAATACGTGAAAGTAAAATTAATAACCTTTATAACTATTAGATAAAGGCTTCCTATGAAAATTCATCTGTAGGTCTAAAGAGAGAACCACGAAATTTAAATAATTCCCTCATAATACAATTTCCCCCAAGCTGCAGATAAATAAATACAAAAACAGAATTTAAACTACGAGTCAATTAGATGAAGCGAGGTACAATGTTAATAAAACTAACAATTCTAATGTAGATAATTATTAAATTACACACTATTATTTTAATCGATTCTATTGTTTATCCCGGCGATTTATTAAGATCTGAGTTATATTTTTTAATAGTAGTTTGTTTTTATGAAGTTTAAACTTGTCAAGGCGCCCACCTGTTGCACTGAACCAACCCTTCCCCCTCTCCTACATACACAGGTGGGAATATTAATCATTTTACAAGAGGGGAGAGGGGAAGGAAGGTGAAACGAACTCGTTCTCGAAATATCAACCTTTAACTTGTTTCGCATTTTTTTTTCTTTATAAAATATTTAGCACCGCGTCTTACTACCCGTTGGGGTTACACGCTTTAAGTACTAATTACGCTAATGGATGAGGAATTGGGAAGGTTGAATTAGAGGAAGTGAACCCGCGTTTGCGTGAAGGGAGGGTGGAAAACCATTTAGGAAAAACCACCCTCAGTTCACCCGACCGAGATTCGAACTGTCGATCTCCCCGTCCTCAGCAGTCGAGCTCAACACGACAAGCGCGTTAGCCAACTACGCCACAGAGGTGGATTTCTTTATAAAAAAAAATCATTAGAAAGGAAAAAAGGAAACAATCTCTTGAATTTTTGTTTGTTTAGAAATACCATCATAAATTTGTTTGGATTGTAAACTTATAGGTGTAATAAAATATTGTATATATTTTGTACCCTCTGCGGTGGCTAAAGGATTATAGACAAGACCTGACCCTCGCAATATACTAGACTGCCGATAACAAGACGATCAGGACTAGAACTCCTGTAGGACGTACTAAGGACGGTTTTTGTTATCATTTTTCAATTCACCCCCACGCGATTTTTTATTAGTAATTATATTTACCCGTTTAAATTAATTTTACTTGTTTAAACTTTATTCAATAATAATAGTTATTAATAATAATTTTAACATTAAGGCTATTAATTGCTTAGTCTTAAGAGCTAATACGAAAACCACCTTATTATACTTAAGTGATCCTGGCAGAGTTTGAATCTGGCTCTTTGTGCCATCGGCAAACCATGCGTGATAAAATTTATCTTTTTTTTATCAGCGCGTTTGGGTTATACGCTTATGTGCTAATTTCACTTATGGTTTTAGGGATTAGGAAGGTTATATTTGGAGGAAATGTACCCGAACTTGCGTGGAAGAAGAGTGGAAAACTATTTTGGAAAAAACCTCAGTTCACCCGACCAATACTCGAACCTCGATCTCCCCGTCATCGGTAATCTAGTCTACTGCGAGATTACCCCGTTAGACTTTAAGGTCATCGAAACTGTTGTTTTTTTTTATCTAAATTTACTCCATGTAAAATTTTAACTGTTCAAGCTGTATTTGCCAAACATTTTAATAACTGAAGTTATGAACGAATTCAAAGGCGTTATAAATGTTTTGTTTTTTTTAAACATCAACATAATAGGCCTGTACTATTTTGTTTGTACATGCCGCGACAGTTGAAGTAGCCCTGCGAACAAATTTGGTTTTATTAATTATTAAAGTTAATTGATTACACGTTAGTAAATGTTACCGTTTCTAACTATAACTAGTGTCATAATTATTCTCTATTTCCAGTTTGATGCAGTTTCTAGGAACATTCACACAACTTTGCTCTGAAGTGACTTCGAAATATAGTCATAACATTGTAACGACTGTTGCCGTGTCTTGTCATAAGTTTGGAGAGTTTCCTAAAATGAGAAATACCTCCATTGTATTAGCTTAGCTCAATTTGTTCAGTCAATATTACCCCTTACCTTCTCCACGCGGCAAAGTTTTAGCACTCCTAATAACTGTCACCGTAATAAGAAAGCATTATGTCCACAGATGTTAATATTCTATACTCTTATCTAAAGAAATCTCACACAATGTGTTACAAAAAAAAATCTATTGGAAGGTATATATAAAAAAAAGGCTGTGTATAAAATTTATTTTTTATGATCTTTGTAAGCCTCTTATTTCCAATTTAAGTTTTAAATGCTATTAAAAAAGTGTTTCCAAAAAATGAGGTATTTATCCAATTGATCGCCAGTAAAAACGAACAAATCGATCAACTAAAACTAAGCAACACAAACTTTAATTATTTTAAGTAAAATAGGTAATTGATTTTAAACTGTTGCATTTTTGTATATTTTACAAGGCCTTTTTTTTTCTATTTCAGAATTTTCTTTTAATTACTGAAAAGTATTTTTCTTTAAAATAAATAAAATGTATTGGATACATAAATTTAATTATTAGTATTATACTCTATGAACGATCTCCAAACGTTATTCTAACTATTTAAGAAATAATTTTTCTTAAGATCGATATATACAGTATTCCTTCAACCTTATGAAAATATCTTGAAAAAAAGTTGTTTTTATTTGTGAATATTATTTTAATAAATCTCGTGGTAGTTACATTAACACGTTTTAACATTATGACTCTCACGTTTATTTATTAAATTTTAAATTTTATTTCCTTGTACTAAAACTGACTTAAGCAGGAATGGAAGAAGATTAGAGTTAATATTTTGTCGTTTTTAAAACAAAAAACATTTATGTTCAGAGCAAATAAATAAATAGTTTTACTTCAATAAATAAATTTATTTGGATTTTCTTCACATCTCAACGGTTCTTGAATATTTTTTGTCAACATTTGAAGATACACTTTTTAGATAAAAAAAAACTTAATATGAAAATAATTCCACCATGCCCGTGACAAATATTAAATAACTGTTGCCGTTTATATGTTTACAAACTAAAATGAATGTATCTACTGGAGAAATATTTTATTTTGGCCCAAAACAATATTTAGTCATAAAATCTACAAAAATATTTAACGAAGTTCGCGTTTCCATCCAAGCTTACAGATATTAATGAATTCTCGACTGTCTTTATTCTTCGCACTGACATAATTGGTAGTAATCGCTTTATTATTATTATTATTATTATTACCGCGTCTTACTACGCGTTCGGGTTATACGCACTTACGCTAATGTGCAATGGTAGGGTGATTGTGAGATGAAATGGAGGACCTACAGTTTAACGTGGGATCCGAACCACGGTGGAGGCCATGCATTCCACACTTTCACAAGTTGTGATGAATACACGTCTTGTCAGAGGTGAAAGAAGATAAATCTGTGCCGGGAGTGAGAATTGAACCTCGGACCCCCAGCACAGAAGTCTGACACCTTACCCCTAGACCGCCAGGTCAACTTTTAGTAACCACTTTACTCGCAACGGTGGCTCCGTGGTCTAAAGCGCCACTCTTGCAGTAGACCAGACTGCCGATGACGGGGAGGTTGAGGTTCGAATCTCGGTCAGGTGTACTGAGGGTGGTTTTCCACTCTCTACGCAAATGTGGGTACATTTTCTCTGAATATAACCTGCATAATCCCTAAAACCTCTAGAGTGATTAGTACAAAAGCTTAAAACCCGAACAGGTAGTAAGACGCGGTGCTAAAAAAAATACTATCAACGGTATCCGCGCAGTATTTTAGTGCCAGCTAGACTTTCATTGCATTTTTGCATTTTTAACAGGGCTATGTTAGCGTTTTAATGATGGTTACAATTTCTCACATGTGATTTTACACGCTCTTTTCACACACTAACTCACCCTCAGTTTCTTAAAGTCGCCATTACCCCTTACGTCAAATAGTTAATGTACCCTTATACTATACAAACCATGCAATATCGTAATGTGTTCGATTAAGGAGATAAGGCTATCTATTGAGAGGCTAAAGTACCTTTACACTGTAGCTAGTGTTGACATTTTGTCTCTTGTGAGGCTCCGTTCACACTCAACCAGCTGCGTCGCGGAAACTTGTCACGAACTAGGCGTCGGGCCGTCTTTGTTTGAAGTTCAACTTCGTCGGAGGGAATACATATATTTTTAACTGTATTACCCACGTGTGAATGATGTTCAGACGCTCCTAAAATCTCTCTAATAATATTTATGTACCTGCACCGGTAAGCAAACACGTGGAATAAATCGTCAGTGTCGTCATATCTTGTTTTGCGGCGATGGGTAAAGCTAGGGCCACACGAACAATTTTTCCCACTCCGTTAAAGCTGTTTTTGTCGATTGAAAAATGGAAACCAAGAGTTGCAACTGTCAGATGCCAGCCAAGCGATAAATATCGCACGACAAAAGTAGGTCAAATTCGGGTTCAAGGTCATGTCGCTTTGGAATGCGCCGGGGCGTGGGGTGTCCATTTTACAGGTGACATATCCCGCCTCGTTACCTGCCACGCGTGCGACAAAAACCAAGGGAGGCTCCTCCACCAGGTTTGTACCTCCACGTTCCTCCAATTGGCATTCAAGTGTAACCCCATGCCACGTTGATTTGCGCTGTGATAAGTGTTATATTTTTAAAATGAGCTATAATATTCGATATTTTTAAAATGAATGGCAGTGTCATCGTTTTAATAGATAGTGAAGCGATTATTATTATTATTACACGCGTTGAAATTATCTCGTCGACGGACTACAACCAATGATGTTGCAGCTATTCAAACACCACACAACTTGGAGCGACAAATTATTGTTCCTGATATAATTAATAGGAATGAAGTCTGCGTGACTGAAATGTAGACATTACTGGAGAGAAGTAATGGGCGACAAGCGGTTACTATCGCTCTGTGTTACCTTCCTCCTACGAGTTGTGCAGCTTAGATTACGCTGCTTTTATCGCTCCGTCTAGCAGCCCCCTGGCTGACATTAGTATTCATGATTTTTGTTAGCTGAGGTTTTAGCGGGAAAATTCATTCGTGTGGCGTTAGTCGTAGGTTGGGACTCAAATCAAAGGCGGGTGTACTAATTAACTTCATATCTCAAATACTTCCCTTTCTTCCTCTCCAATACGAATGGATTAATCTCAATTTTCTAGAACGTAGCCTCTACTTGTTTCATTCAAGTAGCTTCTCATTTTTTTCCTCATGAGGCTGAGGCGACCCCAATCCAGAGCCACTGCTTCACATAAAATCTGTAAGTACCGGGGATCGAACTTGGAATCTTTGGATCTCTAGTCAGGAACTATGACCACTAAACCACAAAGGTGGTCTATTTTAAGTTGATGTAAATAGTATACTCGTATGTTAAGTTTTATTCGGCTAAAAATTTTCAAATGAGAAATGCTTTGAAAATATTTAAAATAAACTATACTGAATTCACTCGTTTTATGTCCTTTTTTGTGTCTGTGTGTGTACACTGTGTCCTTTAACCAGTCCGGCATATCCATATATATATATATATATATATATATATACATTTTTGAAGAAGAATAAGGAATACATAACATATAGCAAATGTACCCGAATTTGCATAAAGGGCAGGAGTAGAAAGCTATTCAGGGAAACCACCTTTGTAATATCCGTCTTGGATTAGAACTCCGACCTCTCTGTCATTTTCAAACCAGATCGGATTAGATGGACACCTTAATCCCCGTTCCCACTGATGATGTTGTATATGTATGGTTGAAACTTAAAGAGTTTCAGGCGACATTATTTTTTAACACCCGTTGAATAGCGCCAGACTTATTACGCCTCAAGAGCGGTGCTATACTAACTACAGGACGACAACCACCTACACGAGAATGGAATACTCCAGTCTCGCATATGGAACTTGTTCATTCTTTTCTGACTTAGGTAAGTGTAATCATACAGTAGCACAACAATTGAGGTATACTAGACTGAATAATAAACTGGCCTTTAAACTGACAAGTCACCTAAATAGAAATATATCTCCTTCTCTCGTAACCAAGATTTTACTTTTCCTTGTAACGATCTTTGTGAACTCGCGAAGAAACGTTTCGTGTTGACCTGTTTTCATCTTAT
>CABEEJ010000787.1:202211-216751 GCA_901482245.1 Timema douglasi
CTACTAAACCCGACCCAGTTTCTCTTGCCCTACGTCCTCCGCCCCCTCCCCCTTTTTCCCTTCTGCTAGATTTTGTCGACCTCGAAATTGGTTTCCGCTGGACTGATTCGACGTTCTTGTACTTGCCGTACAAGGAAGCGTAAATAACATAGCTCGCTAACCCATATCTCCTGATCTACAGGGTGTCCCAAAGCAACTAAAACAATAATCAGTTTTCGGAAGTAGAATCAATTGTAATAATACGGATTAAATGCGCCGCGCTTTGGGGCGTCAATTATAATACTATCGGTATCAATCACCCCGCTTTGGGCGTCGATTGAAACACTGCGGATTAATTCCCTGATATAATGCTTTGGTGATGTATAGGTTGTCTAAAGCTCCGTGATCGAGCGCCTATCATCACTGTACGGAAGATACCGTTTAATCAGCTGTTTATAGCTCCGTATTCGAGCACTAATTAAATCGGTATATTAATAAAATTGAAGAAAGAGAAATGTTGAGGGCTGTTATTTCACACACGGTTTATTTAAATTACACCTGTAAATTACTTGTACATATTTTAATTGAATGTTTTATATCACTGCACACCTGTGATATTGATGTGACTTATATTATACTGTGTTAAACCGACTCGTGCGTGATCTCGGTGTAGATGTTTGGATCCCGGAGGAGATGCCTTAAACATACGCACAATGGTTTATATATGACATACCCCTTGCCTTTCTCTCCTCTTTTCAACAGTGTAAAATCCAACTAATAGAAAGAGTCCTGGCGACAGGTTTTGTGAAGGCTAGCTTCTTATTGGTATAGAGAAATGGCGTCTTAAAAAAAAAACTATGAAGTTGTTCCCTTTAACAAGAATTGACGCAGTTATTCTTTTAACAAGAAAGATGGTATAAAAAATATATTTTAGGGGTGAAATTCTTTTCACATTGTTTCTGAGAAGCGCGTGTTTCTTCATGGATGAATCTTAAAAGGATACTCTACATATATTACTTTAAATAAAAATTACCTTCATCCATGACTTTTTACATAATTTAGAGTTAATCCAGACCAATATCATTACACAATATAGATAATCTTTATTACCAGCAAATTGTTTTACTCAACGGTATTGAAGTAAAGTGATTGTGGGTTCAAACCCAGCCGGGGCTTATGGATTTTTCTTGAGTAGTACAAATCCATGGCGCAACTTCCTTAAGAGGGAAAGTAAAGCCGTCGGTCCCATGTCGATTGTGGCATGTAGAAACAACCTGGAAGGTATGCTCGTGTGCTGATATAATCACTCTGTTCAGAAAGTCCACTTTAAATAGCTCAAATAAATATAATATAGATTGTATAGTATGATAATGTAAGTTTTATATACTATATAAATTTTTCTCTATAGGTAAAGGACCCATTTATTTGAAGAAAGATTGAATTTAAGGAATACATGTGAGACGTGGCCTATAGACAATAACCATGTGTGATTGCGCGAACTCAACTAGTAAAAACCGGGCCTAAATAAAGTTAGTGACCCCTGGTCACAGAGAAGGACTGAACTGCCGATGACGGGATATCAAGGTTCTAATCCCATTTGGATGTAATGACGATGCTTTTTTTTTCTTAAATTTTTTTTTCTACTCTACCTCCGAGGATAAAACATACTTCCTCTTCAACCTTCCTTATCCATAACACATTAGTGCTATTATAACATATGCGTGTAACGGGCAGTAAGAAGCTATGCTAAAATAATAATTAAATAATATTGCTCCTACCTGGCATTGAATTCTGGTGCGATTGTTTTTATTCCACTTTAAAGACCAGTAGATTTAAGACCACATAACCCACTTTTAACATTTTATTTTTAAAAATACCATGAAATTGATAAATTATTCAAACTGATGTCCATTTCTCCGTTGTCAAATGAAGAACGCGGGAAAATGTACCTTGTTACGTTTTCTGGTTAAAGCTCTATCTTATAACCAGTTTCTCGGTTAATCGGCTGTGAAATTTGCTCTTTAGGTGGGGATGTAATGAACAAGAGTTTAGAGAAATACTTTAAAGGACCTTTTTTTATTTATAGCAATTTTAAACGTTTTTTTCCCAAAATAATAAATATTTATTCAGTAGAAACATAGTATTATTTTTTCACATGATGGTATCAACAGTTCTTGAATATCTGTCAAGGATGTGCTAGAATTTAATGAAAACTTTTTATCTCCATTTAAAGGTTTATCATTTAATGTGCTATGCTCTTGACAGATATTCAACAACTGTTGATATAACCACAAGAAGAATATTAAACTCAATTTATACTGGAGAATTTTTTTTTTATTTTGTCAAATAAAAAGTTTTGTTATGAAAATGGCAAAAACACTTAACTTAACTCACCTCCCCTACATTCCTACCATAATGTTATTTTTTACTGACAATTTTTAGCCCTTTACATATTTTTTATTTGGTCCACAAGCTGTCTATGAAAAAAATAAGTTTGATAAATGCCAAAATTAAAAAAATATATTACTTTGTAAGTAAAATCAATTATTTTTATTCCACACACCGATCACCACATACAAGCAGTTTGTTAGAATTTCAACTACTAAATTTAGAAATTGTGAAAGATAATTATGTAAAATTAGAATTTATCTCGTTAAGATATATTTTATTTGATAATCACTTAATTAGTTTTAAAATATGGTCTTCGTTTTTTATGTTGTTTTTATAAAAAACATGAGTCTTAACAAAAATCGTATTTTATTTGGCAGACTCGCCATTACCGTTTAATGCGTCACCCTCGTGTTAGGCTGACCCATTGATGACGGGGAAATCGGGGTTGGAATCCCGGTCGGATCTACTGAGGATTTTTTTTTTCCTAAGTGGTTTCCTACTTTCCTTTGACACACATGCGTGTAGATTACCTCTAAAATGATTTCTTCCTCATCTTTATCTTCTCAGAGTAATTATCATATATGCGTATAACATGAACAGATAAAACGTGAGGCTATTGAAAATAAAAATATTTTGCGGCTGATTCTTATATTTAAATTCTCAATGTGAGCATTAAAACAAAACAAAAAATTACCCATACCTGCTCTCTAATCCAACTTTAATTAGTAAGAACCTCATCTGAAAACCAGAAAAGTTTCTAGACTGACCTATCATGTATGGTCAGGTCGACTGAGATGCAGATTATTTTTTTTTAGCATTGCGTCTTACAGCCTGTTTCGGTTATACACCTGTTACACTAATCAGCTAGGGATTAAGAAGGCTTAATTTATATTAAATGCACCAGCATTTGCGTGGAGGGAGAGTGGGAAAACCCGACCGAGATCGAACCACGATCTCCCCGTCTGCTGCACTCTAGTCCAACACAAGATTAGCTCGTTAGACCACGCGGCCACTGGAATTGTTTTTTTTTACCTAGTTCCTAAGCGATTTTAAGTTTGTGTTTTTGTTTGTTTGTTTGTAGGACGTGCAGATAATGAAAGCCTTGGTACTGGGCGAAGAGGAGCGAGGACAGAGCCAGTATCAGGTCATGTGCTTCGTTTGTCACTTCCACAAGGCGGACTTCATCTCGTCGGACGCCATGTCCAAACTCAGGCAGGTTAGTCGGCTGCATAAGTACACATTTTCTGGAAAACGTTTCGCTATGGTGGTTTGCATTAAACGGGTCAAATCGTATAGTTGGCACCTAATGCTTATTATATATGTCACCGGCAATGTGGGAAGTCCAGTCGTTCTATAAAATGCCTATGCTTTCTATATATAATGCCAAGAGTGGTTTTGGGCAAAGTATGAAATAAACAAGTTTTGCTGCTGTAGTTCATTCTTATTTTCAAGTTCTTTGTCTTTTTGAAGTCCCGGAATATGTTTTCAATTATTTTATCCAGTTCTATGTAAGTCTTGCACCGTTTTCTTGCAGATTCACCTGATTCTTAAGATTCAAGTTGGTCAGGTTGGGTTAGCTATTATTCTCGGTAATACGAGTATATAATGACTGGTTTTTCTAAAAATATCCTTCGAAAAGTATAAAATACAACAGCAAAACTAATTTATTTCTTACTTTGCACTAAAACCATTTAGGAATGATATAGAAAGCCTAAGAATTTTATAGAACGCCTGGTTTCCACATATTGACGTTAGCATACATACATCAAATACTGTGTTAAAATATCAGTGGGTTGATAGGGAGAGGGAAGGCTGAGGGACAAATGTTATCCAATACTCGGGGTAACCTTAAAATTATTTTAATTAACTTATTGATGATAAAAATATTCAAGTATGAACATTACGGTCTTACAAAGGCCCGCATTCATTCGTTTATTTACTACCTACTACTACTAATACTACTACTACTAATACTATTGGTGTTCAATCCTAGGTCCCGTCACGGATTTATCTGATTTCCAAACCCTTCCTTCACCTCTGACAAGACATCTTGTGAATGTGGGGAATGCCAGGCTTCCACCGTGGTTCGGATTCCACGCTAAACTGTAGGTCCTCCATTTCATCTCACAGTCACCCTAACATTACACATTAGCGTAAGTGCATATAACTCGAACGGGTAGTAAGACGCGGTGATAATAATATTATTATTATTATTATTAATAATAATAATAATGATAATGATAATAATACTATTGGGAAAGGGGGGTGGGTAGGTCCGTATTCCAGGGAAGGTGACAGGGCTGACTGTCAATTGTTGCGATAAAAACCCACTTTTGGCTCTATATAGATTGCAGTAATGGTAAGATATTAAAATAAACAATTACATGTTTCCATTTCAATTTTTATTTATTTATGTACCAAATATTGCTTACATTTGGATGAATGGCACGTGTGGCAAACTAAGATTTCAACTTGCCATTTTTGGGCAAAAAATGTATGAATAGAAATTAATCAAAATAACATATTTTCAAAGCTTTTGCCTTAATTTCGGTTCTTATCAAGATTAACTAAAAACAAACTAAGTATATAGTAAATATGTTATTTTAAACCAATCTAATTTAATTGCAATGACAATATTTCCTTATTCAATTAATATATTTAACATTGAGCTTTTAACAGTTAATTTTGTAAAAGAAAAGTTATATTGTCGAACCGTTTAAAATAAATTTATTTGCGTTATGTTGGGGCCTGCAATTTTTCACAGCCCCGGTGTCTCAAAAAGTTTAAATATGCGCCTGGGAATGGGAAAATACGAGGAGATTCAAGTCCGTAATTATAATGTCCAATTTTTATGGGAAGGATTTTTTTTTTTCTACCAAAATTGATAATAGGTTATTGTACGATGTTATTATTATATATTGATAGTATTTATCTTAATTGACAGCTTCATATCACACAACGTGACGTGTTAATACGTGAACGTAGATCTATTAACTTTTATAAATGACAGAAAAGCAGGGCTGGTATTTTGATAGCCTAAAATTACTTGAAAGTTCTAAAAAAAAATTACTTATAATTTTCAAAATTGAAAACTCGTAATAAATACACACGACTACACGCAACTTAGTAGATGTAAAATGCATTGAAAAGATTTCAGTAGCTAAACTTTTGTATTCTGCTAAATATAACATTTAATTACAAATGCCTGCTTCTTAAGTAATAGCTACTCCCCCCTCCCAACGCAACTCTCTCCAGTCTGGTTGTAGTGTCTCACCAGGAATGTGTATTTTACAACCGTATAAGTAAAGAGGATACTAAGTCCATTGCCAACATAATCTTATAATTCCAACAAGTGTGTTGTAAAAAAAATCGATTGTATTAAAAATATACTTATTCATCATGAATGCTTTAAAATTACGCAAACCAAGAAAATATGACCTTAAATTCCAAAATGATAAAAAAAATACCTATAAAATATACATTTTACAACATTGATACTATGAACCGATTTTACGTACTCATGAATATTGTATGTAATGAACAAAAAAATAGATGCCATCGAAATTCGGCTCTGCAGATAAGTTCATCAATATTTATGGTGAGAAAATCTTTTTTTTATCAGAAAATAAATACATTAGTTATAAAATTTCACTTTGGCCTATATTTAATCCACTTACCTACACTATGTCGTTAGGAACTCTCACTAAAGTACGCCACCTATCTTTCTCTTGAGCTAGCTCCATCCAGTCCACCACATTACACCCTATTTCTTTCAGGTCCATTCTAATGTTATCCTCCCATCTGCGTCTAGGTCTTCCCTTTGTGTTTGCCAGTCATTATCCTGAACGCGGTTCTAGATTATTCCATTCGTTTTGAATGCCCTGCCCACCGTAATCTACGAGACTTGATTATCCTAACAATGTCTTGTGATGAGTGCAGGTTTTATAACTCATCATTATGTAACCCCCTCCACGCCACAGTAGCCTAATTACTTTTTGGACCAAATATCTTCATAGCAGCTTGTTTTCTTACTGTAACTAAGGTATTCTAAAATTTCATACCAATCGCATTATTTCCAATCAATGTGTATAAAAATAATTAATATAATCGGATTCATCAAAATAACCGTAAAAAACACGTAAGATATGGATGGGAGAGGGCGGGGGTCAAAAATCTTGAAAAAAAAAGAAGCCTTACATAATTTAAGGACCACTCCTAAGACAGTAGCTGATCTTCTAACTTGATTGACAACTACTGGGCTCTGCTGTACTGTCCTTTGCTGTTCACATGGCTTAGTCATTGACGTAAAACTAAGGGCCAGTTTCATAGTCAAATCTAGTAGCCTCAAGTGCGGCGCTACACTAAGTTTATGACGACACCTAACTAAACCAGAATGAAATGGGCCAGTTTCCTATGCGAGAACGGCCCATTCCATTCTGGTTTAGGTAGGTGTCGTCTTGTATTTAGTGTAGCGCCGCACTTGAGGCGTACTAAATTTGATTATGAACTGGCCCTAAGGGTTCGGCCAGACTGACATGGCGCGCGAGCAAGCGAGCGACTGGGGGGACAAACTGGCGAGTGACTGAGCGACTCTGTGGCCAAATTGGCGAGCGACTGAGCGACTCCATGGCCAAAATGGCGAGCGACTGAGTGACTGGGGGGACAAACTGGCGAGCGACTGAGTGACTGGGGGAACAAACTGGCGAGCGACTGAGTGACTGGGGGGACAAACTGGCGAGCGAACTGAGCGACTGTGTGGCCAAACTGGCGAGAGACTGAGCGACTTTATGGCCAAACGGGCGAGCGAGCGCGTGATTAGCAGATAGCTCTCAATAGCTGTTGATGGGGAGGCAAAGGTTCGAATCTTGGTTCAGTTAACTAAAGCTGGATTTTGAGAACTGATTTATTGTTGTGGCGTTTCCAACCTCTCTCCACGCTGATGTTGATTCTTATATGTATACTTTGATTATAAATTTTAATTATTTTAACATTTAGGGTTTACATGTATTCAGTATATTATTTATGGTCTTACCAATTAAGCCATTAGTAGCAAGTGTGTTAAACCTATCAATAATATTTATTTTTTAAGTGTCAGATATCATGTCAAATTGAGAAGTTTTACCAGCACGCAATGGACCAACAAACAATAATAATGCCCAGCACCTGTAAACTATACTATTCAAGCTCAAGAGCGCGCGCTTGGAAAATAGTACCAGTTCTATCTTTCGAGCGCGTCGCTCGTGTCGCTCGCTCGCTCCAGTCTGGCCACCTCTCATTACAACCAATGTGTTCTATTTTATCTTTTAGTCGCGCGTTAGCTCGCCCGGTCTGGCCGTATCTCCTAATGCGTTTCTTCGCTCTCCCTCTTTTCTTCCAGAAAAACCCCGGCACCATTCGCACTCCTGAGGAAGACAAAGGTCGTGACAACTTCACGATGGACCTTTACGTCGACGTGGCGAGATCGGCGGTCATCTCTAGGCACATAGTGAACCTGTGTTCGGAGGCTGGGGACGCTACTTACACCAGAGAGGCGGACATCACCCAGTGGTCCACGCAACCAGGTAGGCCATCACACATAAACCTTTGATTTTATTACGGATGGATACTCCAGTTTTACCTCGACGCACTACAATATGGCTTCATCTTATAAGCTGCGCCATAGTGGAAATATTCAAGGAAAGTTTGATACCTTTCAGGATAAACAAAGGATACTTTTAAAGCACCTTTAAAAAAACATTTTTGTGTCCAACAGTGATAACATTTTACTACTATATCATAGTGACTTAAAATATACTGATAATTTTTATCAAAAATTGCAGCTTCGGATCATATGACTTGACACATGAATATATGAAAATAAACCTTTTATCTTATTATATTTGGGCGATATATACATGTGTAAGAAAATGGGAGATATACCTATTATGTTCCAATTTATTAGTATCGATACATACCTTTATATACATCCAGATTTATAGAGAAAGTAAGTTTTCTTAACAAGTTATTATTTATTAGTATTATATTTATAATCATTCGGTTAAAAAAGTTCAGGTTAAATATCTCAAATAAAAAAAAAAATATTTTAGATAGTAGTAAGTTAAGTAACTAGTAAGGTTTCTAACCCGCTTCGGTGACCGTATAGTCTAACGCGCAACTCTCGTGTTAGCCTAGACTGCTGAAGACGGGGAGATCGGCGTTTAATCCCGGTCTGGTAAACTGAGGGTTGATTTTCCTAAATGATTTCCTACCCTCCCTCAACTAAAATGTTGGTGCACTCTCTCTAAATTAAGCCTTGCTCATCCCTAACACATTAGAGCAGTTAGTACGTAATCGTATAACCTGAACTGGCAGTAAGATGTGGTGCTAAAATAAAAGTAAGTTTTCTAGTATAAATATATGGTGGTAAATATTGAATTGTAAACTTTCTACCAATTTCACTTAGTAATTTAAAAAAAATTCAATTGTGTAAGCAAGAAAATATTATTTTTAATGGAGAGTTTTTTATTATCATTATTCTGGTGTTTGGTTAGCTGCTTTTCCTCCCTTCACCCTCGCTTAGTAATTATACCTCCCGTCAACCACAACCCAATTGTTCGTTGCGTTAAATTTCCCCGGCTATTCCGGGATCCAATTACTAAACTATATTGAAAGAATCCTATTTGGGATATAGGTTATTTCTTTCTCCCTCCCTCCCTCCCTCCCTCCCTCCCTCCTTCACGTTTCTAATAGAACTGTCATTGACAAGTTGGCTTGTTTGTTACTCCTGATAACACCATTGGTCGGAAAGTCGACATCTATTTCAATTATAATCCATTCATAAAGTAATTTAACTCATTAGTTTTAAATTAATTTTCAAAGAGCGTTAATATGACATTATAATGTCCGTATGTCTCGTTTAGGAGCACGCAGATAGCATGTTTTGGTTGAAGGTGGGGTGTTAAAGGCTGTACAGTTTTTGGACCAAAAATCTTTTTGGCCAAAATAAATAGAAAAATGCTAGTTTAGGCTGATTTAACGTAAACTGAGTATGCAATATCAGAAGTCGGTAAAAAAAAATCCTATCCACTGATACCATATTCATCGATGTAGGCTTTGTATTAATTGAGAAAAAGGGATGTTGACAACATAAATTATATATAGCATTTTTGGTAAATACGTTTTAGTAACAAATGTTATACACTTAGTAATCGACACAGTTTTTGGATATTTGTCCTGAGTATTGCGAAATATGAACAGAATTTTATTTTCTCATGAAAGCGTTTGTTCTTATTCAGGCAATACTAACAAATGGTAATTACTCTAATTAGGCAGATATAGGGAATGAAGTATTTTAAACGTAAAATACCCGCATTTTCGTGCAAGGATAGTGGGAAACCATCTATGGAAAAAACACCCTCAGTAGACCCGACTGGCATTCGAACCTCGATCTCCTCGCCTCCAGCAAGCCAGAAACTTTTTAAAGGAGAGGAAAGTATCATTTTTTTTTAAATTCCATAATGCCTATGAATGTTTTTTTTTAAATTCCATAATGCCTATGAATGTTTTTTTTTAAATTAAATAGATTATTATGTTAAAAACAAAGACTAAACTTATCTACCAAATAATATTCTATTTATTTGGGCTAAAAAGACTTTTTGTCCCACAAACTAATTGAAACTCGCGTTCTCTTTCAACCCGCCTTAAGAGCTTATCCCTCGACTGATTAACCGGGCTCTTAGATACTAGATTACGGTTAAAAAATTATCTGATTATGATAGAGCGTGATAAATATTCATTAATGAGTGTTATTAAAATGCGTTGTATTCTATTGTTCCCCCAATATTTTTTTTATCTAGAAACATCTACATACAATACAGAATGAGTTTGTAATTTTGTGTGGTAGGGGTAGCAGCCTTAAGAACCCCATAACAATCAACTCTGAGACTCAGTCGGCTAATTTATTATTATTATTATTATTAGCACCGCGTCTTACTACCCGTTCGGCGGCTAATTTAAACCAACACTATTGCACGTGGATAATTTATTGTTAAACATTAATTGAGATAAAGAGTTAATAGAAGTTCTTAGCACGGGACATTGTTGAAATATTAAAATTATATTTGAATAAAAACCTCACTGAAAAGGTAGTTTTTGACCTTTTTAGAATGGCTTCACAGATAAGTACTATGCACAGATCTTAATTATGTTTTATTAGGGACATACTGTAGTTATTAACAATAAATTTTGTCGCTTTGTCTCCCATTATCACCGCGGAATATTTCGAGTAAATATTCAAATACGAATGCACTGTACACATTTCTGGCATATCATAGGTAGTTTTCCTTTTATTCCCACACCTCGCACGAGCCAGGAGCCGAACTGGCCCTGCTATGATGAATCCATTTAATGTCATGCAAGCTGCTAACACCTATATTCTACGAACACTTAAATACCGTGGATGGTAAAATAATGGTTCTCAAACAATAGGACAAACTAGTTAACTAATTCAGTTTAGTTTGGCAAAACGCATATAAAAAATTATTGGTAGTATCTGTAAAAGAAGTGGAGGAGTTCCAAACCTCCGCCCCTCCCCCCCTCCCCACCTACCCCCCTTATGCACAATGACTACACCACTGCTCATTTTAAATAGTTTATTTGTTTTTTTGTTTCCTATTTCAATATATTTTGCGATATCCGCGTTGTAAAATAACATTTTATTGAAGTGGTTTTTTTTTTCAATTTCGAACAGTAGCCATGAAAGTAAATATTTATTTTTAACATATGTTTATGGTACCTGAGGCTGATTCTAAAGATTATTCTTNGTAGCCATGAAAGTAAATATTTATTTTTAACATATGTTTATGGTACCTGAGGCTGATTCTAAAGATTATTCTTTTATTAATCATCATGAAACATTTTATTTAACAAAACTTCAATTTCTAATATAAAAAAAAATGTTATTAGTAGTCTATATTTAAAGTCCGAGTAAATATTATTTATCTATTTTACGATGCCTTTTTCTTCTTTTGCCCCTCTCAATAATTTTATACTTTGATCTCTTTGGATTAAACTTCCGTCATCGGAAATACTTTTATCAACTTCTCTCTATTTCAACGAAAATAACACTTTGATTTAAAAATAATCCTGGATTAAGTTAGCCCATGTTAAGAGAGTTTTCATTCTATTGGTGCGGGGTTGCAGTCTTGCGTGAAGCAACGCTAAGCCTACTTACCAAGAACTATTAAACCCTCTTCTCTGTTGAAAGCTTAGGATAGGCCGGGAGCGGATTAGGATTGGTTGGTTATAGGCAAGGCCTAGAGTCTTCCATCACGCCCAACTTAGTAATAGAGGGTGGGCTTTGACAGCCTTAACTTGGTGGACCAGACTTCTGTTCTTTTAGGAAAACATGTTGACTTTGGTGTGGAAGTACATGTTGTGTTTTTGTGTGTACAGCGTCTTTCTAACCGTCCGGACTGTCCGTATATTGGGATAGGGACGAGGAAGATATGGATATAAAGCAAATGTACCCGCATTTTGCGTGGAGAGAGAGTGGGAAACAATTTAAGCGAAAAGAACTCCTTAAAAGCATAAAACTGAGATTATTTTAAAGTACCATGTCCTTTTAGGGGAGGGTGAATAAAACCAATCTGGGAAAACCACCTTCTACACACCTGACCGAGATTCGAACCTTGATCTACCTGCTATTGGCAGTCTTAGTCTATTGGAAGAGTATTGCGTTAGACAATGCGGCCACCGAAGCGGGTAACTGGAGATTCAAACCTCAGACCTTTGCAAGCCCGGAGGTCAAATGAGAGCAAGGGTACGAGTGATTAATAGTTTACTAGAATCAGATAAATCCCAAACGTTTGTGTGGCGATTGTTTGGAACTCACACGCAGTAGAACCCTGTTTATCCGAAGTGTCGGACTACCAAAGGTGGTCCAAACACAACGTTTCTTGAGAATCGTTTAGGAGAGCGGTTCCCGAACTGTGGTTCGTGAACCCCATGAGGGTTCGCGAAATCTTTCAAGGGGTTCGCCAAAATATTTCTGTAATGGATGATTTTAGCGGAACTTTGTGAGAAAATGGGAAGCATTCACAACTGTTTATCGTCTCACATTGAAGTCGGGTGGTTATCTCGAGGTAGAACTCTTATAAGAATGTTTGAAGTTAAACACGAAGTTTTCCTTTTTCTTACCAACTATCCCTTTCACAAAACGAAGTGCATGCAAGATCTAATGTGGCTCCAAGTTTTGTAATATTAAGCAGGCATTTTTTCAAAAATGAACAGTTTAAACCTCTCTCTCGCGCTTTTACTGTGCAAGACCTTATTGAGTCGTTCATAAAAAGTGTTTAATTAACAATTAAACAAATTGCTTTGATACCCTTCCCGACTTCGTGCTAGAAAATCATATTTATTTGGACGAAAATGTAAATAATTTGGTTATAGAACCCTTTAAAGAAGTTGTAAAAAAAACCTTCAGAGAATATTTCCCAACCATAATAACAATTGTATTTGCAATCCCCTGGAAGAGAACCCAGTTTTAAAATCCTCCACATTTAGCGTGAGTGAAAAAAAAGCAGCTCCTTGAAATTTATATTGATTTTGAATTAAAGAAAAGATATAAATCTTTGTCATTAATTGGTGGTGTCTGGTTAAGTTTAAAGGAGAAGTTTCAAGTGTTGGTGAATAAAGTTATTGCAGCTTTGTTACCTTTTTCTTCTACGTATTTGAGCGAAAAATATTTTTCTTCATATGCCTATTCAAAAAATAGATACAAAAACAGGCTCGGTGCTGAAAGTGACTCGAGACTTTATCGTCTGTGGTTCGACTGCCATCCAAAACAAGCGCATCCTTCTCACTAAGTCACGTGAAGAGGTGAGTAGCTGTTAAAACCTGTTCACAAATTTTAAACTTAAATTGGCATAGCATTCTGTGATTAAAGGAGGTTATTTCAACTATATCAAAACATCAATTTCCAGTAGGCCTACCACTCTAAAAAAAACATGTAAAATGTGATAATATTGTGACTAAAGATTTTAAAAAATTACTACATTATTTTCTTATTTAAGTTCGGTTTTATTTTTTTAAATAAATGTATAATTATTTGAACCTTTACTTAAGCAGTTTCAATATTATTTAATTATATTTGGTGAGGTATCCCAAAGTACCTACCGAGCTAAAGTGGGTTAATTTGATGGTATTAAACATTTTGATTACAATTAATTAATTAATTTCATTAAAAAAAATTAGTTATAAAATTAAGTTTGTGTCTATGGGGGCAGGGGGTTCGTGCAACTAAGATATTTGTGAAAGGTGCTCGCGAGTTTAGAAAGTTTGGGAACCGCTGGTCTAGAACAATGTTCCATGGCACATTGGTCTACCGCAGTGGCATATTATGTGTGCCGTGCGGTCGCAGCCTAGAACGCCACTCATCTCTATTCAGTAAGAACAAGAATGAAGTTAGTATGAGAGGCAGTTTGCGTCATCCACATTTCATTCTTATATTTTAAATGCGTCCTAACAAAATCAAAATCTTTCGCGCAAAATTAATATTTATGATTCACCCAATTTAATGGTTGTCATAAGCATCGCGGAATTTGACTGAAACTTTTCTAACAATTGTTGTTGTTCGAGTGTTACTACATTTAATATCAAGTATTCAGGAACAGTTTAGATTATTATCTGTAGAAAATAAATAAAAGTATCTCATTAAACTTAATTTGAAATAATTTTGGCGAGATTCAAAAGTAGCGAATTTAACTCTAATTAAATTTCACCCCATTTTAACGTCTTTAGTAGCTACTATAATGGTGTACGAGTCAGTAATCGAACCGGTAACCTCAGAATAGAGATGCGAGCTTTCTCTCGTTGGTAAAATATAAAACGATGCTTCTAAATTTGTCCCCGGTAGGGTTCATGTAAGCCTGGCGCCCTCTCCACTTACCTTGTAGAACTACTTGTGTTAGTTCCCCCTCCACCCCCACCACCACCATCTTCTCCCCGTGTTGATCCGATCAACTCAAACCCTTATCCTCCCCTCACCCCATTTTCAAATTCCCCTGCCACCCCCACAAGGCGTCACCTTTTAGCTCCCAACCCGTCTCGGTTTGCCGATGTTCGCCCTTTAAAAATTAAAGAAGCATTCTACAACCAATCCCTACTCCTTCTCTCGGCCCAACCAAACCACC
>CABEEJ010000788.1:0-14926 GCA_901482245.1 Timema douglasi
GTCAATGTTTTTAGAAATGTTGTAACTACCTTGCATCAGTTGTGCTATCTATATTCAGATGAAACAACTAACAGTACTTTGTACTTCCCGAAGATAGCCGAAGGTTTTAAATTTACATTTTAGGCCAAATGACTTTAGGCCAAATGCCTTTAGGCCAAATGCCTTTAGGCCAAACGCCTTTAGGCCAAACGCCTTTAGGCCAAACGCCTTTAGGCTAAACGCCTTTAGGCCAAACGCCTTTAGGCTAAACACCTTTAGGCCAAACGCCTTTTAGGCCAAATGACTTTTGGTTTCATTTTTAGGCCAAATGCCTTTAGACCAAATGATTTTAGGCCAACTGCCGCGTCCCCTTTGCACTAACTAAAAGGGTCCAAACGGGGTAGTTAGGACGACGCATATAAAGGGGAAAGTGATACGACGTTTTTGTTACGTTTATCACCAAGAATAGTTTTTTTTATTATTATTTAATGAAGATTTTCTGAGCCTACCGATTAGATCAGCACAAGACTTATAAACTAAGTTAAATAGATAACACACAACATCCAGCCCCCGGTGATTATTCATCCGTGTAAAAGGGGAAGCCAACATTTCACCAATGATACAGTGTTCGTTTATTCTAGGAATCGAACCCCAAATCCTTAGCTCTGTAGACAGAGCTACTAAATGCTCTAAGTGCTACTAAATGAAATAAAATGTTGGACTGAATTTATTTAGATGTGCACTCAATTAATTACGGTAAATAAATAACAGTTTAAAATTGTATCATAACAAGTAGAGTAAAAATTATATTCCTATTTTATGTATTTACACCAAGCCTTACCATTCGTTTGGCCTATACATATATTCAAACTAATGGCGTATGGATAATAAATGTAGAGAAAACGTAACCACATTTGTTTGGAGTAAGAATAAAAAAACTATCTAGGTAAAAATACTCTCAGTACAACTGGTCGGGATTCAAACCACGACTTCCCAAATCCAAGCAAATCTGACAGGGCAAGATTGACGCGTGCCTTGTGGTGAGAATTTTTAATTCTTTAAGTGCAATCAATTCATTGAATAATGTAATGGCGGGTTTGTTAGAGTAAGACCTCTCACTTAAGTATTGTGTTGTAACGCCGACAAAATTACAGCCATATTCTGAACGTCGACTAGAATATACAAGTACCCTCGGGGAGTGGAAACAAAAAAAAAATGCAAATAGGAACATTACGACGCACGCGACAGAAGAATGCAGGCACATTAAAAAAATGTTGAATCGACCGTGTACCAAATGTTGAGCGAACGCGGTATTGGGTGCAAGTCGACATCTCACCAACATTTGCGTGGAGGGCGAGAGGAAGACCGTTTGGGGAGCTGTAAGCGGGAGGGGGGGGGGCCGACTATCAAAAAATAAAAAATAATAACTATGTTTTCCAATATAAAAACATAACAAAAAGGTTTCCTGGTATGAAAACTATCAAAAAGTGTTCTAACAAGAAAACTATCAAAATGTTTCCTAGTAAGAAAAAAGTAAACAAATATGTTATTATTATTATTATTATTATTATTATCATCACGTCTTACTACCCGTTCGGGTTATACAGATATGAAAACAAGGAAAAGGTTTCCAAATAATAAAACCAATAAAATGTTTCCGAGATGAAGATTGCGTGTGTAAACAATCAAATTCGATCTCGAAACGCACCAAATCTTCAAATGCATTAAGCGAATCCAGATAAAATATCAACAACGCACTTGTATCGTCACTTTCTATTTTTAGAGTCATATTTATAGTTTATTATAGATAGTCTAAAGGAGCTTACCCAAAAATGTATGTTTTGGGGAGTGTTGGGAGGTGTTACTATACCTATTGGAAAAAGAGTAGAGGTAATTTCAAACATATTTTTTATATTATGTGTGTTAATTTATAGGTATTGATAATATATAAAAAAAAATTGACAGCTACGAATAACATGACTTGATGTATGACTATATTGAAATGGTTTAAGTAACTTTAGTAACAAACTTCAAATATTCTTCCCAGTGGCGGCTCGTAGCTAAAATTAGTGGGGGTGCTGCTCCAGAAAATCTATAGCCTTTGTTTTAAAATTGTGTAAAAGGAAAAAAAAAAAAATTGTATAAAAAGAAAATTTATTCAGAAACTTGATAAAATCTTAGCAAACAAAATTTTTTACTTACTTTAACATAAATTGTTACAGTTCAAGACTGATCTATTCATTTTAAAATGAAATCCATTCTTCTTGTTTTAATTTGCGCAAAAAGTTCAATAATTTTCTCCTTAATCTCTGAAGGACAATTGAGGAAATTTTTCTCTATTGAATGTACTGCAAGCGCATTTAGTCTTTCTATTAAATAAAAGAACCGAAAAAAATAATGTATCAAATAGAATGGCTGGGAGCAGAATAATAATCTATTTCTTCACTCTTCTACACTTCAAATTCAAGAATATGGCACACGGTTTTTAAGCACAACACACGCTGAGAAAAAAAACTTCCTTCCGTCATTACGCCAGAGCCGGCACTGCGAGAGCAACAGTGCTTTCTCTACCTGGAAGTCCCACCTTCCTCCCCATCCCCTCGCTATGTACGCATGCGCACAACAGTCAAACACCACGTCACTGGCATTGTGAAGCGCACAGCTCCATACACAGATTTTTGTATCTTTTTCATAAACTGAGGGACGGCTACTGAAGTACTGACACTAAGCTTAAGAAATATATATTGTACTACAAAAATAAATAAAGAATTAAAGAAAAAAGGAATATATATTAAATATTATCGATAATATTAAGTGTAAATAGGGGGTGCTGCAGTGCCACAGTACCTATACACGAGCCGCCACTGATTGTTCCTAATAAAATCATACTATAGCTGCAGTGGCTCATGGGTAGGTCTCTCAGCATACGATGCCCAGTATATTTTTCAACATTAAATTTTCAATGTGGCATTTTAAATCATTTTTAAAAACATGTTGCGGTTTAAGATGTAGTGACTTTTATAAGCCTCAAATAAGTTTCTATCTATTAAGCTACTAGTATTGAGGGTATTACAATACTTACTTACTCTATAGCATCATGAACTCGAAAGTTGACTTGCGCACTTACAAAAGTACGTCACTAATCCCTATCTTGAGCTAGTTCTACCCAGTCCACCTCATTATACCCTATATCTTTTAGGTCCATTCTAATGTTACCCTCTCATCTGCGTCTAGGTCTTCCTAATGGTCTCTTCCCATTGAGTTTCCCAGTCAATACCCTGAACAACGTTTTAGAATCTCCCATTCGAGCTGCATGTCCTGCCCATCATAATCTGCGAGACTTAATTATCCTTACAATGTATTGTGATGAGTAAAGGATATGTAACTCATCACTAGGTAACCTCCTCCACTTACCAATATTTTCCTAAGCCTCTTGTTTTCGAACACCTTAAATCTATTTTCGTCGTGTAAGGTAAGAGACCATGTTTCGTAACCATAGAGAGCAACCGGAAAAACTATTATTTTGTAAATTGTGAGTTTCACATTCCTTGACAGCAGGCAAGAGGTTAAAACAACCTACTGACCGAGTAATAAATAGCATGCATTTCCTCAACGGTATTCTTTTCCTAATTTCCACTCTAATATCGTTTTTGTTAGTTAAAATTGTTCCTTCTTGTTTAAAATCAATAACTATGTCAAATTACATGATGTTAGCAGTATATTTAAAGTACAATACAATAGACGTAATTAGTATTATACTTTCCGGCACGGAGGGGTTGGGGTGAGAATTTAGTGGGGTGCGCAATCTCATTAGTGTGAAAAAGAAATGGAGAAAACATCAGTGATAACTAAGCAAGTGGGGAAAAACACCTACAAAGATTAGCAGACGAAATTAGTTTATTTGCAGTATTTAACGTGCACTAGATGCACCGACTGATTATATAAATACAATACTTATAATTTAACTTAGATCTAGAATAGACACAACATCCATCCTCTGGCCATTAATTCATCACTATGAAAGGGCTAACCTACATTCACCAATCATACATTTTTCTGCCATACCAGGAATCGAACCCGGGACCCTTAGCTCAGTAGACAAACACGCTACTGACTTAGCTAAGGTATCTTGACGACAAAATTCGAACCTGAGCGTCCAAGTCACCAATAATCCATGCGTTTTGAGAAACCAACGTCCTAGATCGTGTGACCGGTGATGCAGTTAAGTGCTCTTTGAAATATTTAATAAATGGAACACTTAATGACGCAGGTCCAACCCAACCGAGCAACTATCGCGCGGAAACTGTAATAAACACAATAAATGGTCTTAGCTTCGGTAACAAACCTGACCTTTAGTTTCCGCCACCAAGTCTACCTTGGATCTTCCATTTTTATTTTAAATGATGGCATTAAAGACTGAGACGAGGTAAAACGACATCTAATCATTGTTTATTGTTATATATTCAGATACAGCTTCAACATTCAACCTTGGCCGGTCATCAACCTCAAGGATAGATAACCAATGTTACAAAGGAAAGAAAGCTCGAGAAGTTCGTAAGGTTGTAAAACCAGCACAACGCACGGGAATTATGGATCAAAAGTTTAATAATTATCTAGGACGGAGTTAATTCACTATCTTGTTTGATTTTACAGCGAAGAGAGGACAGTGTTCGAATCACGGCCGGATATACTTAGTTGGTTTTTACTAAATGTTACTCTCTCCCAAAGCAAATTCGGGCACAAGTCTTGTGATTTATATTTTCTCCCCTTCTCTTCATTATTATAAATATGCGTGTCGTATGTGGGTAGAAAAATGTAAAAAGCACCAAAAAAAACTGGAATAGTTTGGAGTTCACTTTAACTTGTGTAATTCATGGCCAAGCGTGCAAAAGACTAAATAAAGGCATCAATGAAACAAACACGTGTAAAATTCAACAAGTATAGTCTGATACCTTTCAGGATTCTTTTACATGCCACAATCGACTTGAGACCGGCGGCTTTACTCTCCCTCCGAAGGAAGTTGTGCTACGGATTTTATATCACCAAAAAAATGCTACGGATTTTTATCACTCTAGAAAAATCCATTGTCTGCAGCCGAGTTTGAACCCACGAACGAACAATGTGTCCTGAGGCAAGCACTTGATCCAAAGTTCACGAAGTCAACCTATACTCATTTCATTATATTAATGAGGTATATAATTATGAGGAATGTAAAGGGAGAATTTAAAATAGCTCACTACCCCCGGCTAGTATTTGAAACTCGACCTTCCGTCACCGAAAAACCAGACTAGACGAGAGCTAAGGGCCCCGAGTTCGATTCCTGGCAGGGTCAAAAAAATTATCATTGGTGAAATATGGGTTTCCCCTTTCACGGTGATTAATTAACGGCCGGGGGCGGGTTTTTGTGTCTCTTCTGGATGTAAATTAGTTTGTGAGTCGTGTGCTGATATAATCAATCGGTTCAGAAAGTGCACGTTAGATACCTCAAATAAATAAATAGTTTACCGATGTGGGTAAAATATCCTTTAAGAAGAAAGTAAACGCAGTAGGTTTCAAGGACAAAGGTCACTACATATATCTTACAGCTGTAAAATGTTAAGCTATCTGTCAAAAGTGACAGCTGCAGAATCCATTATTAGCGTGGTGCTGCTACATAAGAGTAGGCGATGCAACTTTTTGCTGTCAGATAAGGGCCTTTGTTGAAATACACGTCTATAATTATTATTATTATTATTATTATTATTATTGATCACAGCAATTGGTATTTCTATCAGTTTTACAATCTGACTTACAAAACCATTGCGCAATGAATGGCATGGGCATTTAAGGACCGCTCACACGTAGTCGAATAGAAGCGCGGTATTATTAACTAACATTTAAACGGAAAGGAAAGTCAAAATACAGTGGTTTATGAATTTAAAGAAGAGATCAACTCCACAATAGAGGCAAGAAAAAAAAAATTATAAAATTAATTCATCTCTAAATACAAATGGGGAATTTTCTATATTGTTTGAGAATTTTGTGTGAGCATTTACTAAGAGTCGAATCAAAATTTAAAATTCACATTTGTATGATGAGTCTAGTCAAATTCAGCAACTTTTCTATATGAGAGGTACAGGGAGAACAAGTGAGATATCCAATTTTAACCCAAACTGAACCATTGCTGCCATTTTTAGCCAATCATTAAACTTTCTTAACTTCAGATTATAGTCAAAAGAGTACTTCTTCATTACTAGATTTAATTTAAAAAGTGTTTGTTATGCCCTTGATGTGATTTTATATATAAAGAAGGTTCTAAAATATGTATATATCATGTGACTTTTCCCCTTTTTTCCTTTATACTTCATATAGTTAAACTTCATCAAATCAAAGAATTAACCCAATTCCACGTAGCTATATCTGCTCAACAAAGATTGGTGGTTGGTTTACGGTTATTTATAATAACCTATGATATAAAATCCATGCCATGTTTGTCCGTTTTTCCTTCCAGAGGTTTTTTTCGTATTTCCCGTAAGTTAGAAGGTTGAAATTCGGCAAGGAGTTTACTGAGAATCCGAGAACCATGTTAAAAATTCTTAAGCTGGAAAATTAGAAAAGAGGCTGAGAGTCTATGGCCTCAAAATGTCACCATGCTTACCTTATGGCCCAAATATCTAGAAAATTCGGAAAAAGGCCGCGTCTGTGTGTGGCCCCAAAATGTCCCCATGCCAAAAAAATTAAGTTCGTGCCATCGCATTAAAATTCGATTTATGAAAGTTTCCAACACTGCTAAACACAACCCTGTTCTAATTTATTTTTTTCGAAATTTCAAAATTATTGTTAAATATTCTATCTTTATGTGTGTGAGAGATGATTAAATAGGGATGAGGGGGAGGTTTCCACATTACAAAACTAAAATAATAAACTATTTATAGGTGTGGTAGAAGATTAGCATTTGTCAGACAGGTATAAGTACTACTTCAAACTGTAACTAAGGACTCATAAAAGAGGGTTCCCCTTAAATATTTCCAAAAATAACTTGTAGGCACAGTATAAAATTGAAATATTTGAATAAATATAAATTTTCAAACCCAAATAACCTGAAGAGACTGAACATTTAAAATTCAAGATGGAGGTACGGGAAATGGTCAGAGATGAAAATATCCCAAATTAAAATTATCAACCACTTATCAGAGAGGTAAAAAAAAAAATCAAAATTTGATGAGATGGTAAAGAGACCATATCAAAAGCCCAACATATTTGAAATTACAAAATGGGAGGGTGGGGGTAGAGATAGTTAATGGTGGGTGAATTTCCAAATTTATAGTAAAAACACATTTTGTTCTGGTATAAAATAAAAATTTCGCAGATGACTACAAAAGTATAATAGTTTTTTTATTTTAAAACTAAGATCTGGATTGAAGGAAAGCTAAGAATTTCAAAAACTAATATAAAAAAGATTTTAAATCTGGTATAAAGTGTGTATGTACTTGCAAGCCATTAGGAATACCGCTCCAAATCATCCAAATCAAAAAATGAAGCAAACTTGAAATTTCCAAATTGGTTCCAAGAAATGGGGTCTCAAAATTGTCAAGGCAAATAGAAGAAAAAACTTATCAACAAGGTATAAAAGTGTAATTTGACTATGCAACTAAATATACTTTCCTGCTAACCGTATTATGTCTAAATAAATTGAATTTCAAAATTCAAAAAACAGAAATATAAGCGGTCAAAACTTATCAAACTAATAGAGAACACTATTTTCGATGTGGTTGAAAAGTGAAATTATGCAGGCACGTAAAAGAACAAACGAAGAACAAACGATTGCGATCATAAAAACTTGAATTTTTACAAGTGGGGGGGCTGCCGTGAAGTTGGCCCCCCCAATTTAAACATATCATTTGTGGGCCTATCAAAACGGAACAAACGAAATTTTTTGCGGAACAATCCGGAACAAACGATCGCAATCATAAAAAAGTGAGTTTTTAAAAGTGGGGGGGCCAACTTCACGGACGTAAGTTAGACGAAAAGACCTAAGAATAAACACAAAAAGTAAAGCTTATCTTAAAAAGGATCTATAGCGGTGCCATAAGATAACTAAATATCGAAGGATAATCTATTGCCTAAAAAGGAGCGACATAAAATTGAAAATAAACAACTTCTGGTGGAATAGCTTGGGTAGTCATGATATTCTCTGGAAGATCATGATGCTTTCCATATATCTCTATATCAGTATATTATTTCATTTAAATATTTTAAAGTCATCTTAAATGAATAATGAGGCTAATTTATTATTTCAAAGGAGCACAAACTCCCTTGCGAAGACAGGTTTAAATACTAATTTTTCAATAATTGTATATGCTTAAGGCTTAATCGGTATTTAACCATGAAAAAGAGTTCAAGCAACATTTTAAAACACACACATTTGTTCATATTGTATTGTTGTCACAATCCCATTAATGCAGAAAAAAAAGCTTAAAGTGTTTCTGAGGATTAAATTTATCGGCGATAACATCACATTAATTTGCCGAATGTCCTCGAATCTAATGACACACTCTCGCCGAGACGACCCGGATGAGACATTTGGCCAGACTGTACGAGCCGAGTGAGGACGAACGCTCTACTAGACTCACGCCTCTCGCCCACTGTCACCTGTCGTGAAGTAGCTATTTTGATGTATATAATGGAGGATGTAGAACTTGCTATATAACATCAACTTATGCGAACCTACGCATCGTTCAATTTATTATCTTTGTGGTACATTTTGTGATTCCCACAAAACGACTCGCCTTGATTTAATTCCAAGAATTGGATTGTTGTGTCATTTGTCCAGTCACTCATGTTTTGAGAAAGAATGTACTAAGCAAAAACTAAAAATTATTGAAAATTAAATCATTTAAATCCGATGACGCGCCAAGTGTCAACACTCCGGGTTCTAATTATTGCGCATCGACTGTGGCGGTGCACGCTGACACCAAACACCGACACGGACTCGAGTGTCGCCGAGGAGAGTCGAGAGCACCATCTACATTCTCGCACTCGGGCTGCCTCGTGTCGTCTCGACGAGAGTGTGGATGAGGCCGAAACAGAAATTACCGATAACCCAGAATTTTGCGAAGCTATTGTAGCCCCATGGTTTCTTTGGTGCTGAGTGACAGCTCACAGCTGACGGCTTTGAAAAGTTACCAGACCAAATTATGTATCCCTACGCCGAACCATATGAACCAGCAAAAACATGTGTTTAACAGCTGTCACTTCTGACAGTCAAAATTTAGGTATATACCTAAATGTTGGCTGTCAGAAGTTAGCTGTGAACTGTCAGTCAGCACCAAAGAAGCCACGGGACTACTGTACGCTATCAGATCGAGAAAAAAAAAGGAATTCTCCGCCAATTTAACAATCTTATATTTGTTTCGATTCGTTTAGGTGCAAGCGAGTTTGTTTAGAATAATAGGAGTTAATAAGTGGCGGCAAACACGAAGGATAAAATATAATAATAATTGTTAATGGCCGCTCTAGTTAAATATCACTATTTACTGGGAATTGTACGGGCAGCACATCTATAAAATAAAACAACAAACTATCAAACAGTATGTTTCCCGATCAATATAAGTGTTTTTATTATAGCGTTATATTTTACAGTAAGTTGTTCAAGGTTGCGTACAGCTAGGAATAATAATTGTTATTCAGCTTGAATGTTTCATTCCGAATTTGGGCTTTCATAGTTAACACCTTTTATTTACCCTTCTGTTAATGTTTCCAACGCAGTCAAATAAAGTAAGATTCCACAAACTGTATTAAAAGTGTGTCATTTATTATTATTATTAGCACCGCGTCTTACTACCCGTTCGGGTTGTACGCACTTACGCTAATGTGTAATGGTAGGGTGATTGTGAGATGTAATGGAGGACCTACAGCTTAACGTGGAATCCGAACCACGGTGGAGGCCTGGCATTCCACACATTCACAAGATGTCTTGTCAGAGGTGAAGGAGGGTTTGGTAATCAGATAAATCTGTGCCGGGATCGAGGATTGAACCACGGACCCCCAGCACAGAAGTCATTTAAATATGTGATTTTTTTTTAGTACCAACATTTGCACTAAGAGGGGGTGGGAAACCATTTAGACCAAAATACTTTCTGTACACCCGGCCGATTACAATCAACGTTCAATGCCTTGTCTTTGTTATTTTATACTAAGCCCGGCTCACGCCTGTTTATGTAACTTCCAGCCCCTACCCCCCACAAGGTCTTACCACCCATCCGGAATGTAAACAGTTTAACTATGCTAATAGGGTAAGTATAAGGAAGTCAGGATTGAGAGGAAATGTACTCTCACTTAAGCGGAGAGATAATGGAAAACCATTTAGGGGGCGAAACACAGTACAACCGCTCAGGATTTGTACCCCAACTTCCCCATCGTCGGCAAACTAGACTACAAATGAGCCTGTTATTTAGTACAGGTGCCCACCAATGCGGCTAACTCGTTAACTATCAACATACCTGATCTCTTACCGACAATTTTCGAACAAAGGTCGTTCAAGACGAAAGAATTGTTTAGTTTGCTACGTTGTTTTCTTCAGTAGGAACTACGTTTTTAGCCGCCAAATAATGTGCTCCAAGGAATGTTATTGCTTCACTTGGAGAGATTTTTCTATTGTAATTTATTAAAGATTGTATATTTTCACAATATATTAAACTTTTGTTCGGCCAGGGATTAAAAGGGACAAAGTTGTCGTATTACACACAAATTTTTTGTTGAATGTCCATTTCTTTAAGGTAAAAAAAAAACCAATGAAGAGTGTTAGTTTATCAATCTTTTTCAAATGCCAGGTTGTCGAAACAGTTATCTGTGAATACACATATTCATTTTTTAAACATCCTGAACGTCCGTTTCCGTTCCACTGGCCCAGTTTCCGGCCCACTGTTCCGAGAACACGCGAGAAGAAACGTCCAAGAAACTGTGTTCAGTAAGGCCGCGGTAGGAGGATCATTTTACAAAATATGAACATATTTTATTGCACTCAACATTTGATAACATTTAATGATATAATGAATATGATTTTATTAGTATTGATACTCTATAAAATGTGACAAGTTGCAGATGACATGGCTTAATGTATTAATATGTGAAAGTAATGTTGTAAAAGTTAGATAATGTTCTTAATACGGTGTAGAAATTTCGAGTAGCACCTGCCAAATATTAATGTTGATTTAAACTTTGTGTTTGAAATAATTATTGTTATTATTATACTCGTGTCTCAACTAAAATACGACACCATAATAGCGACACATAGTGGAAGAGGTTAGGGGCGATTGTTTACTTTCACTCAACTAAAATGGCACCCGCTTCAGTGGCCGTGTGGACTAACGTGCTAATCTCGTGTTGGACTAGACTGCAGAAGACGGGGACGGGGATATCGGGGTTTAATCTCAGTCGGGTGCAGTGAGTGTGAATTTTTCCTAAATGGTTTTCCATTATCCCTCCACGCATATGCGGGTAAACTTCCTCTAAATTAAGCCTTTCTAATCCCTAACCCCTAAGTGTAATTAGTACATAGGCGTATAAACCGAACCGGTAGTAAGACGCGGTGCTAAAAATACTACAAAACTAAATGGGGCCCCATATAGCTATACATACTAGTGGAGGAGGTGAGGAGCGATTGTTTACTTCGAGTTTCAAATAAAATGGAACACCCTAATATACAATGATTGTCAGTAACTATGCGTGTCTGTTAGGGTATAAGCTTATAAAAGAAAACCGCTGGTTACTTATGAGTAAGCATATATTATTTCATAGGTTGTCCTTCTAAGATGAAACCATCTACTTACATTCTAAATTATAGTATTTGCTGCTTAAATAAACACCATCAATAATTATTATTCTCTTCGTGGTATTAACTGTTTACTTTATATTATAAAACTTACAGAAACTCGCACCTAAACTCCATTCACGGTAATAATTACTCTATGAAGGTCTTTTTACTAACAATATCCTACTAGATAATATATTTCTGGTAGGAAAAAATACCTTTCAGAAAACAATTCCTACGCTGAACAGACTTTAGAATTGATGCTTGGAATTCTATAATTTAACAGAGTAATCTGATATGCCTTAGTATAAATAGTTTAAATTTTTCAGCTGAGGTATGTGGATTACAAATTCCATACGAAAGATCAATTTGAATGAAATACAGACTATTTTAAAAATTCTAAAAATAAAGAGAGTTAAAGAGAAATATTCTAAATACAAGAATACTATGAACTCTGTTATTATTGAACGTTCAATCATCATTTTTCCAATCGAATATAGCGAAAAAATAATATTAAAGTAGCTTGGAATCTTTTGAACCAAATATTATTCTAGAACAAATAGCAATTAGCAATACGATATGCAATGATTAAAAACAAAATTCTAATGTAATTAAAACTTATTTTATTAATATTGGCGCTAATTTGGCTAAACATATGTAGGCCTCAGCCAAAAATAACTGACCCTCAATGCCATATATATTTTTTTAATCATTATTCTAAACCAATATTTATGGTTCATGTGACGGTAAATCTACAGGAGAAAGTAAAATTATCCCTATTGTAACAAAACTGTGTGCGGATACCTTAGGTAATTCGCGGTGTTATATTACTGTTTCTTTAGTATAAGGATAACCAGAGTTGTTAGGGTTATTCAATATTTTTTTCTTAAGTCTGGTGGCCATATCCTTAACCCAATCCCTTCACCTGCTTAGTAGGCCGAAAGCCACCAATGCAGAGTGTTTTCTAATTGGAAATATACCAGATTTTGTTTTAATCTCTACTTGTTAAGAAGAGGTCGAGGCTATAATCTCAGTCGGGTGTAGACGAGTAGTTTTTCCATCCATTCTCCAGGCTTATACAGATTAGTCTACTTTCTATAAAATATATTCCTTATCAATGCAACTTAAACTAAGCCATAGAGCTTAACGTAATAATTTATATATATTGCTTGATTGTAAGCCTTCATCTCATTACTTAGCTAGGTCCTGACGAGAAAGGTAAAATTTAGAGAAAATGTATGCGCATTTCAACAAAAACTCTTTCAGTACACCCTGTCAGAATTAGAGAATTGACGTGCCAGTCTTCAGCAAACCAGAATAGAAAATTCTGACATTTAGTCCGTGTGCCCACTGATGCAGGGTTGAACTTGACGTAACGAATCGGATATATTGTCTTGGAAAGAGCCATCAATAACAGAGTGCATGTTATGTTCTTAGAAGTCTTGCTCAATAATTTTAAATAATCATTGATGTTCCCCAAACTATTACCTGTTTGGAACATTATGGGCAGATTCTCATCAAACGTTTAAACATTGACATACAACACACGAATGTTTCATAAGGACAACTAGATATCTATATGACCTTGGTTCCATGTTGTCCAAAACAGGGAGAATATCAAAACCCACACCGGAGGTTATACGGTCTGAGACGTCAACCTTGAAAAATATGACGAATGATGGAAAGGTTTGGATTCAAATCTCGGCCGGGTGCACTGAGGAGTGGTTAACCCATTCCCTCCGCATACTAATAAGCGTGCATTTTATAGGATTGCCCTTTCAAACTCAGTCCTTTAGATTATTCATTAAAAATAAGTGTGTAAGGTATTAACATATTTTTTTAAATATTCTCAAAATTAAAACATTTTGTTATTCTTGTTACTCAAAGACCAAAACATGTTACCCTATATTTTAAGTGAAGACTTACTTACTCATGCTAAGGAATTAGGAACTTCATATTTTAAGTGAAGACTTACTTACTCATGCTAAGGAATTAGGAACTTCATATTTTAAGTGAAGACTTACTTACTCATGCTAAGGAATTAGGAACTTCATATTTTAAGTGAAGACTTACTTACTCATGCTAAGGAATTAGGAACTTCAAAGTTCACCGTCTCGCTTACAAAAAGTACGCCATCTACGCATAGCTTGAGCTAGCTCTCTCCAGTACACCTTATTTTATCCTATCTCTTTCAGGTACATTCTAATGAAATACTCCCATCTGCGTCAAGGTCTTCCAACGTGTTTGCCAGTCAATACCCTAAACAAGATTATAGAAACTACCATTTGTATCTTGCCCAACGTAATCTACGAGGCTCGATTATCCTAACAATGTCCAGCGATGAATAAAGGTTGTATAACTCCCCAGAAGCCTCATCCCTTTTTGGAACAAATATCTTCCAACGCACCTTGTTTTCGAACATCCTATATCTGTTACTGTCATGTAAGGTAAGATACAACGTTTCACACCCATAGAGAGCAACCGGTAAAATTGTTTTGTAGGCTATATTGTAATAAAATATAACTAGTTTTTACTTTTTTACCGTGATACTAATAAAAAAATAATATATATAATATTTAATATATAATATAATCTTCTTTGACCGGGAAAATATCAACCTTTTAAAACCTCGGTTCATTCAAACAGTGTAAGAGATATCTGAGTATTCTCTTTACCTATATACTTGTGTTTTAGTTGGGCGCCACCCCTAGTATCTAGGGGAAAAATAATAGTCATAAAAAAAAACCTTTACCTCGGCTATCCACTCAGTGGCACGACGACTCTCAACCTCGGGACCTCTGGTCGAACTTAAAGCTTAAAAAAACCATGACCAATATAGATAAAAAAAATTGATTGTTGAAGAAAAAATATAATTTAGGCTACAAATAAAAAATGAATGTATGAAATAACCATTGTTGGCACTTTTGTGAATTTATTGTTGTTTCCCTTTTGTCCACATCCAAATCCTACCTATGGAATTCCGTTTAATTATAATTCTAAATTTTACAAGGTATAGCACAGTATTGTTGAAACCAAAGGAAAAGAAAAAAATATATATACAATCAGTAAAATCAATAATTAGACATAAAATATAATGTTAATTATTTTGTTGTATTAGTTTGTCCTGCTGGAAGTAAATAAGTTCTGACTTATTTA
>CABEEJ010000788.1:15678-36239 GCA_901482245.1 Timema douglasi
ACACTTCTTAAAAGGATAATTAATATGCTTAATAAAAGGTAAATGTTCTTCCTTAAATCAAAATTCCTTATTTAAATTATTTAAAACAATGTTTTACGTTGTTCCCTCCGTCCTTTTACTTAATTTAATATATGTAAACATTGTCATTAGTCAGGCTGGGAATCAGCTGATGAACTTTGAAGATTTCACGGGAAATAAATGGGAAAATAAATTAGAAATTGTTCACAAAAATAGAAAAAAATAGGGAAATACAAGGTAGGGTGGAAAATAACATCATAATATTCTGAATTTTACATTCCTTGAAAGAAGGAGAGATGTCAACAACTTACTGACCAAGTAATCGCATACACTTCCAATGTGGTTAGTATAAGGTAGAATTAACAGGTAAAGTAATCGAATTTGTAAGAAAGGAGGAAGAAAAACCCTCAGAATAACCGAGTAGGACAGCTTAATTAAGATTATGTTGACTCTCAGACTAAATGTCAAACTCGTCTAGCCTTGTTCACCGGTGATGAAGAGATCAGAGTTCATATTCCGATAAGGTGTGGCAAAGGTTTTTTTTAATGGTTTGACATTTTCTTCGATCAAATTAGAGTGGATTTTCTCATAAAGCTTTCTCATCCCTAGACCATTAATGTAATTAAATGCGGATAACCCGGATGGTTAATAAGATACGTTTTCTAAATAAGAACATATATATGCCTACATGAGCGAAACGTATGTACGAAAACTCATCGTTTGTCAAGTAACTTATATTTTATCTTTTAGAGCAGGAAGAGAAGAGTTTAAAAACAGACTCCATCAACATTAGCCTGAAGTGAGGATAAGAAACCAGCAGTGTGCGAGCTTCACGCCTTGAACTGCGTAACTTCCGGTGTATGACGGGAAGTGCGACGTAGTTTGGGAAAAGGTACGCTATGCTCACGGTACATTGGCTACACATGTTTCGCTACCAGAGAGAAGTATAAAGTTCGAATCCTTGAAGGCAAAATTATCTTATTTAAACACACTTAGAAATCGTTAAGCTACTACGTACTAAGCCAGAGGTCCTGGGTTCAATTCCTATGCCCAAGTGTCATTTTTCAATTCAAAGAATATGATTTTTAGATACGGCTATAACCGTACTTAACATCTACAGTAGCTTGTATATTTAATCCATCATGTTATGCGCATTTTTACCATCGTTATTGTGCCATTGGCACCATAGCATCCCTTCCGGGTTGAAGGTGGCTGCGTTATCTGAAAGCTCGTGATCTTAATTGATCGCTCATATATAACTAACGAGTTCCACACATCCATCAAATATGAGTGAAGAATGAGTGGTCGTGGGACTCCTCCCGGATAGCGCGGTAAGTGCATTGGCGTACTATTCCAAAAGTCCCGTGTTTAATTCCAGTGTCCAGGTGTCCGTTTTACAATTTTAAAAATGTTATTCTCGTTACTATCACTATTTTTTTTAACACCGCTTCTTATAACCAGTCCGGGTATTCTGAGTAAAAATAATACATGCACTGTAGGGAAGGTAGAATATAAAGAAAATATACTCTTATCAGAATAGAAATGGGAAAAAACGCTAAGTACTCCTAGCCGTGATTCCCGTCACCTCTCACCATCGATTAACCGGGAAATTAGATAATTACAAAAGTGAGCTTAGATGAGAATTATTTAAAAATCGGGTTTTCTGAATTCTTCAAATGACAACAGTGAAATTGGCATCAGTTAAGTAGATTTTTCATTTTGAAATAATTCGTTTTCAATTTTGTTGTCTTTTAAAAAATGTCAAGACGGTTTCAATTGTCTTAATTCCACTGTTGTCTTAAGTGAAATTTAAAAAAACTCCCCCGCGATGTGAGGTTGTTCACCCTCGTTGCGGATTCGGGGGTAACTGGTTGATGTCACCACGACGGTGACGTGTTCAGTCACGTGTGGGTAGGAGTAGGAAAAGGTCGGCGAGATTGTTCCGGCAACGTTAGTCACGGTGACCATCGATGCTTCTTATAACTATAATGGTGACTAGGCGGTCTAGAGGTAAGGTGTCGGACTTCTGTGCCGGGGGACCGGGGTTCAAGCCTCGGTCCCACCATAGATTTATCTGATTGCCAAACCCTTCCTCCACCTCTGACAAGGCGTGCATTAATCACAACTTGTGAATGTTGGTATTGCCAGGCCTCCACCGTGGTTTGGACCACACGTTAAACTGTAGGTCCTTCATTTCATCTCACAATCACCCTATCATTACACATTAGCGTAAGAGCGTGTGACAAAATCGGGTAGTAAGACGCGGTGTTAATAATAATATAACAAATATCTCAAATTTATTTTCGTCGAACCAAAGCGAAGATATATCTTGATATTTGCCATAAAGAAGGCCGATGTGAAATGAAGATATAAGATGGTCCATGAGAAAAGGGAACGAAATTTCAGAGGAGAATGATCGCTGTATTTTATGACACAATTTTGTTATAAGGAGTTTACACTTCGCTAGTGCTGCGTCACACTCATCCTCTCTATCTCTTTCTCTCACCATATTTCAATAATTCCATTAAACACATCTTCGAAAAGAAGGTCCCCACAGTCCAAAATATAATTTCTTCTAGCCAGGTACAAGAAGGTTCCTCTGTTTATCTTAAGGACTTTGAGCCGTAAATATTGTCGAGGTTCGGACGTAGCCAATCACCCACTCGACCTCAATTGCTTGTGGAAAATTGGCCGACTCCCGAGACTAGACTATAAATAGCTTTAACAGTTTAGTGATTTATTTTCAAATGAGCCTCAGATGAAATTGGATGTCAATATCCAACAATTCTCATTTATACAATCTGGAAGAATATTTTTCTCCCTCTCTCCGGTAGCATATAGGTTCACTTCCTTTCATTTGCCCTTCTCATCACATCACTATTAAACTATCCAGTTATCCGCAACGGTATTCACACGGTCTAAAAAGTTGTCAACCTCGCAATAGACTAGATTGCCGATAGTTGAGAGGTCTAGGTTTGTATCTCGGTCGGGTGAATTGAAGATGGTTTTCCTATCCCTTCACCACTCTAATGAAAGTGCAATTTCTCTCAATTCAAGCAAATGAAGGAACATTTAGTTTTAATAAAACCATCCCTATCTCCACCCCAATAGTGTTAATATGCGGATAGTCCGAACGAGTAGTAATACACGATACACAGGAGAAAAAAAGTTCTTGACAATTTTCTTAGAACGACAGCTGACAGCTAGAAAAGTTACTAAATCTACTTTCACGTATTCATACGTCAATACACGTTATCTGGAGCTGTCAGTGTGACACTTTTGGTAGATATTTATATAATTATAATAGTAATAATAAAGAAAACTGCCTTCAGTATCGACATTAAAAAATGTGTTTATATTTTCTGTTTCATTCCAAATTTAATACTCGCTCATGTGCAGATATGCATTTGTAAGGGATATTTTCAAAAGCTCGAATTAAAATGGTCGAGTGAGCGATCTAGTAGCCCCGCCCCCTATCCAGTTCCCCCGCTAGTTTGGAACTTTATCAAGTATAACTAATTCAAGTTTAATAGTAGGTTCTTACTAAGAAGCCGCCGGTAACCAATTACGTTAACAATACAACTTTAATGTTGTCAGATAGTGTCGGTTCACAGTAACTTTGATCTTTTCAGACAGCTATATACCAAACTCATTAACCTCTCAATTGAGTCGAACTAAACTACGTCACTTGTAAACGTATGGTTCCCACTAGAAAAAAATCATGGTTCTAATCAATACATAAATATTTTAAGTGACTTTTCAACTTTCAGTAAACGGTAAAGTAAGAGTAAGCGACCAATTGAAAAGGATAGCACATGTATTCTTCTGAACTTGCGAGGTGTTTAATTGGTTATCTGTAAATAAGTCAATAAGCTGTGAATGAAAATGAGCAAGATAAGGAAATGTCCCCAATATCGATTATCTGGGCGGCACGGAACTGGCAGGGGCCGCGCGCAATAATCCATGAGAAGAGGGCTCAACCCCTTTGTCAATAATTGAGCAGGGTGCAGCCCGCCAGACTGGACAGGTAAACAAACAAACACACACACACACACACACACACTAGTTGCAAGGCTTGTCGCTCCCGAGGCTTAGACAAATCACCTACAAGCTGTGGATAAACTTTGATAGTCTAGGGGAGGGAACGTATTGCCGTCTGGGTTGAATCTTCACACACACGCAATCCGTAATTAGGTCTAAAGATTACAAAAAGCTTTGATTATTTTCAATACGCTTCAGTGGCCACATGGTCTAAGGCGTCACTCTCGTAAAAGACTAGAATGACGATGAGAGGGAGATCGTGGTACGTTTCCAGTCGGGTGTTTTTTCCCAAATGGTTTTCCACTCTACCTCCACGCAAGTACAGGTACACTTACTCTCAATTCAAACTTCCTCATCCTTAACACATTAGAGTAAAATAGTATATATGCGCATAACCCAAACGGTTAGTAAGACACGGTGCTAAAAAAAATTGTACGGGAAGAAATGGGACCCAAGACTTTAAGGGAGTATATAAAAGTTTACTTTTTTCAACAGAAATATGTTGAAGCTATGTTATTTTATCTATTAGTTACTTTAAGCGAAGTCATTGATATTTACTCATTCTTTGTACAACAATTTATATCCGACATTTAAGAATGTATTCATAAGTTTCAGCTACAACACTGTTGTTTTTAAGCCCATCTCCACATAATCACATTACACACTAGATTAAGTATTTTGCTTAGCTTCAAAGTTAATGTCAATATCCCTTGTTTATATGCTGATAACACTTTCCCCTTTTCGCCGACGAGTATACATTCTCACTCTACTTCTTACAGCTAGACAGCGAATTTGACTTTGAGAAAATAATTTAAATTCCAAACATAAAGTAGTATAAATGAATAAATAAATTAAATGTGTTAGTTTTTATTGTAACATTTTAATGTAAAAATACATTTCTCATTATTACATTGTTTTTAATCCCATTACTATACCATTTATTTTCAGTTGCAACAAATAAATGAGAAATAACTACTATTGTAGTATTGTGTACTGTGCCAAAACTAAGGGCCCAATTTATGAAAATGGGATGCCAAGGGTTACGCAAGCGAAAAAAGGTTGGGAGCCGCTACATGTTGATATTGATTTTCAGAAGAAATCGATTCACGTGAACGAGTATTTCCTTGGATTTATCCAATCAAAACAAAAGGATGCTGAAATCATTGTGGAAGTGATTTTGTACCAAGTGAAGGAATATAAAATTCCATTTGAAAAATATCCATCTCGTACTATGACAATTCTGCAGTTATGTCTGGTTATATAAGTGGTTTTCAATGGAGGATTGTTGAAAAAAAATTGTTAAGCTATTTTTGTGAAATGGGATGATCATTTTCTCAATTTGCCTGAAATGCGTGCGGCCTCCCATGATTCACTCATGTTGACTTTTTTTGATACAGTTCTTTTAGCGTTTCTACTCTCCATTGGCAACAGTTGCAAGATTTCACACCAAGTCTGAAACTCTATGGAGTTAGAGTCCTAGAACAGAAGCCGTGAAGTCAGTTCATAAACACTTTGATATTACAGCGGAAGTCTTGCAAAGCATGATTGATGATCAAAATGTGTAATAATAATAATAATAATAATAATAATAAAAATAAAGAATACAAGAAGTAATGCAGAGCAGGTGCTAAATCGAATTTTAACTTATGATTTTTTGGCTTTGCTTGAATTTTGGCACTAAATGCTAGTTCGGAATGATCGTGTTCAAAAAAGACTAAGTTCATAACATGAACTTTCATTATGCTGCTTTTGATTTAAAAGCCCTTCAAGCTTATTTCTTAAGCAATCGAGAATCTTTGGCCAGTACATCACTTGAAGCGGGGATGTGTGATGAATGGGATATTAAAGTAGAAAAACGTTTCAGAAAGAAGAAACATTTCGCTGTTAAAGAAGAAATGATAAGAATAATTAAAGAAACTATTGATCGCTTGCATAGTGAAATAGAAGAATGATTGATCCGTCTCCAATGATTAAGATTCAAAATTTGGATTTATTTCATATATAATTGGATTATTCCACGAAACCACCAGTATGCGTATACTGTAATTTGTCAGCTGAGAATTTAAGACAGATAAATAACATTCTTAAAGAGTGAAAAAAAAAGTAAATATACAAAAGCTTTCAAAAATATAAAGCAGCTCTGACAGAAAAATAATACAGGACTGTAATACCAACACAATACAAACAAAAGATGGTGTTAATATCGTAAAATCAGAATTAAACTTAATCAAGCCATACAAGTAGAGATACCGGATTTGAAGACGTCTATTAAAGTCGACGAGTGAAATACCCGGGGATTGGAAATTATGGCTAAATAATAAAGTTTCAAGGAAAACCACAATTTGGTCAAATCAAACCACGTATTGAAATGAAAGAAATTGACTTTCACAAGGCTCAAGAAAGAAAGCTACAGTTGTTGTGATGTAAATAAAGACTTGTGACAAAAGGTAACAGTAGTTCCACCCCCTCCCTTTCCCCTACCGTGAGTAGTCTATGATATTTCCTTCTCTCTTTTCCCCCATTCCCTCTCTCTCCCTGGCGCAATAAATATCTAAAAAAACCTTCACTACTAACCTTAAATCTGATGGTATTTATTATTTAATAGCTTTGTAAATTTTTCTCCTACTAAAATAAAGGCTAGTTGTTTCAACAAAATTAATTCGATTTCTGTAAATTCAACCATTAAAAAGATATAAATTATTGAATTTCAACTCTTTTAAATAATTTTTATTGTTTTTCTTTCATTATTACGCCCAAAATACTTTTTTTAAAGTTTGATTTCTCCGTTTTCAAAAAAAATTGTTTTTTTGCTATTTCCTGGATATTTTAGAATTTTTTAAAAAAATATTAAAATATGGTTTTTAATTAATAATTTGAACAAGGCTCTTATTTAAAAAAAAATATTTATTAATTAAAAATAAACTTAAGAAAATATGTAAACCATTATTATTTTTTTGCTATTTCCTGGATATTTTAGAATTTTTAAAAAATATATTAAAATATGGTTTTTAATTAATAATTTGAACAAGGCTCGTATTTTAAAAAAATATTTATTAATTAAAAATAAACTTAAGAAAATATGTAAACCATTATTATTTCACCCCCTCCATACTTTAATACCTTTTCACTTTAACATTGTGTTAGGGATAAGAAAGGTAAAGTTTTAGAGTAAATGTACATGTACCCGTATCTGCATAATTTCAAGGAGTACAAATAGAATCAGTCAGCGGGGCGTAGTGTGCCAACCATCGGTCATTCTCTGGACTGGGAGAGATCGGGTTCGAATCCCGGTCGATAGTAATAAGAGTGGTTTTATTTACACAAATTCGAATAGTTATTCACTGTTCGACAATACAGACATATAATTAAAGTTATGTATTGAATGCTAATTTCAGATGTTATCTGCGACGGACAAACAAATAATTAATTTTTATAGGCCCCCTAACTTTAAAAAAGTAACAAAATATAGTAAAGTTTTAAAAAATAACGAGTTTAAAGTATATGTGTGTTTTTTTATGAAAAACATTTATGAAAAAAAGGGACAAGATGGGTGTCAATAGTATTCTTTTTAATCATTTTTAAACATCGCACCTTACTAGCGGTTCGGGTCATACGCTTATATACACTAATTATACTAATAACTTAGTGATGAGGAAAGTTATATTTAAAGGAAGTGTACCCGCATTTGTGTGGATGGACCGTGAAAAACAATTTCGGAAAACCACTCTCAGTACACCCGACCGAGATTTGAGCCTAGATCTCCCCGTCAACGGCAGTCTCGTCTACTGCGAGAGTGACGGTTTATACCATATGGCCACCGAAATTGGTTAATTCTATATTAAGCAGTCAGAGTGTACGGAAGGAATGAACATATTAATAGCGTACAACCTGAACAGGGAGTTAAGACGCAGTGATAAAATAATAATAGGTTTAATTTTCATTTCATATTAATATTCATTCAAACGCAGAACCTAATATAAACGTTGATAGGATATGTAAGGACGGTAAAATCTAGCTTCCATGATTAAGTATGACACAATAATAAGTGTATAATCCGAACGGGTAGTAAGCCACAGTGCTAAAAAAAAGACACGTATTGAGAATGGATAAGGGGTACTTTTGAGTAGGTCAAGATCCAAACCCGAGACGTCCAGTGACATACGCCATGTGCGTTTACCCCACCATTACGTGGAGACGGATTAGGATTCAAAACACCAGAATAGGATTCGAGCCCCAACCTACCAGTCACCGATAAACCACACCAAACAAGTCTGACGCTTTTTAGTTCATGCGACCACCGGTACGGATGAGCCGTTAGCAATAGTCTAATTAAAACGTATTTTTATTGTTAATTATAGGTCATCAGTCATACACATACTTTATTTTATTATTCACTCACACAGGAAGCAAATTTTCTGGATCAATCTGACAAAGACGAGTTCTTCGAACACACAGGATCCCAGAAAACCGCAAAAAGAACCTGTTTCCGGAACACGGTCACATTGCATCGTGCCATTGCCTCTTCTCATACAAGGACGTAGTAACGTTTTCGGTTTTGGGGAAACTATACTTTAGTGACCTTAGTAATGAATATGAGCCCTTTTAAAAATCAGAATATGCTGCAGATTGTGGTGACCCTAATACACGTTAAAGACAATTTGACCGTAAACCGCTTTGAACTGAAGTACAGGATGGTTACAAAATTTTTATTATCTGACTTTTCCAGGTTTTACAAGCATTTAAAAAAAATCCCGGCTTAAACTTTTTACAACTTTTCTTGGTGATTGGCAATTTTTTCGTTTATTACATACTTTCAATAACAATCCTAACGGCTCCTAAAGATTAACATTATTGCAAGTTCTTTTTCCAGTATTTAGTGTTAGGTATTATTTCTCTTCCTGTGTAAATGTGCTATAAAACAAATACTGTACAACCGTCTCATGTTAGAATAACATGTATAGATAGAGGCAATGCATTTTGTTAACAATGGGAATCTATCTTCATTTATTTAAATGTTTAGGTGATAAGAAGTCACGTATTAGAATTCTCTGACTTCCTATTTTTATTAAATTCCCTGAAATTTCCCCGTTTTCCCTGACATTAAAAAAAATCCCTGAATTCTCCAGGTTTTCCCCGTTTGTGGTCACCATGAACTAAAGAATCAGTAGATGTCCCCAAACAAAGGCCTTCGGAGACAATCTCAATATTTAGGAGGATACGGCAGACCTCAAGCTTTCCCCCATTTATAAACTCTTTATTACACACTGCACGGGTGCACCTAAGACACAGACAAAAAAATACCCAGACACTCAACTTCCAGGTTAAAATGGTTGCGGTCCTTTTGGAAGCTTGGGTCCTTCAACACTAGGATCGCTGTGGTTAGTCCTATCATCGCCCAGCAGTGACACTAGCGAAGCTTGAGTTCTTCAACACTAGGATCGCTGCGGTTAGTCACCCAGCAGTGACACTAGCGAAGCTTAAGTTCTTCAACACTAGGATCGCTGTAGTTAGTTAATCCTATCATCACCCAGAAGTGACACTAGAGATGCCCAGTCCCAGTGTTGAAAGACTCAAGCTGGCAAAAGGAGTGCAGCGAAACCCCCTCAAGGTTGAGAGCCTGTTTTTTACTTGTCTGTGACCTAGGATAAATTAATAGACGGTGGAGAGGGGATTCAAGAATAAGAAACTCTGCCTAAATCAGCTCAAATAATAGCGGTATTGTAGTTTCCATCTGCAAAAAGGTTGCCACTATTTTATTAGCGGGTCCGTCGCGTCAATATAAATAAGCTTACGGCGATCGGGCCCACATGATGGTATGAAAAGCTTTATTTTATATATAAGCCTCTAACTATACATAAGGATCAATAACAAACAAAATAAAGTGTCAATTCCAAGAAACTATGAAGATTCACTCACGTATTCTTGTATTGCAAAGCGCAACAATATCTGGGTCTCATCGCTTCTGTTCGGTGGTTGCGATAAAAACCTATTATAAATTGCATGTAATTTATAAAACTTTCTTATTCATAAGGTAATAGTTTTTCTGAAACATCACCTAAATAGGTTTTCTAAAACGTTCCAACTAGCTACATTAATTTTTTTTCTAACTCTGTACAATCACATATATTAATATGAGTAAAATAATAATGATGTTAATAAAAGACTGTCAATTTTGCTATAAGAAATGTATATGGGCACGCGAATGAATTCACTCGCTTCAGTGGTTTAATGGTCGGTCTTATGCCTCACTCTCGTGTTAGGCTGGCCTGCTGATGACGGAGAGATCAGGGTTCGAATCTCAGTCGGGTATATTGAGGGTGGTTTTTCCTAAATGGTCTCCTACGCTCCTTCTACACAATTGAGGGTAGATTACCCCTAAAATGCTCCCTACTCATTTCTAACCCATTAAAGTATTATATATATATATATATATATATATAAGTATATCCTGGACAGGTAGTAAGACGCGGTGGTTAAAAAAAAAAGGAATTAAACGGGCACTGTAAGAATATTGGGCACGCTCTTAAAATTGTTCGCCAGCACCACAGCCCCTTGATCCTCAGAATAGTAGGACGGCCAAGAGTTCCTTAAAATTTTAATAAGCCCTATACGAGACTGATGCCTTTGTTTACGCGTTCTGCTGTGTGAGTAATGAATCGCTCTTACGTTAAAATGACTGTGGACAAAAATGATGATTTAAACATTATGGTAGATTATACTATTTTAGCTAAAAATTATTACCCGCTTCGGTGGCCGCATGGTCTATGGCACTACTTTGGCAATAGTCTAGACTGGCTTTGACGGAGATATCGTGGTTAGATCCCGGTCGTGTGTACTGAGGGTGGCCTTTCCTAAATAGTTTTCCACTCTCTCCACGCAAATGCGGGTACTACACTTCTAAATTCAATCTTACCCATCCCTAGCTTATTAGTAGGGTGTCCAGCCAAACTATATTTGTAAATTCCCTGACTTTTCCAGGTTTTCCAGACCACTCACTATACATCGATATTAAGAATATTATGAAAATAATTTTTTAAGATTATAGATTAATTAAGTAGGTTTTTCTAGATACATACACATTCTGAAATTGTGTCACTCAAAGGGATTAAACGATTTCCGCCCCCGGGTAAATGGACTATTTTAAGTTAAAAATAGATTTAAAATAGTTGCGGGACAGTCATTCTTAGTTCCTTTTACTTAAAATGTAGACCTAATCAAATTTTGCGCATGACTCTACTTTGGCTAAAGACACAAAACTCATTTGTTGACCTTGAGAAGTAATATTAGTCTGATCAACAGGGACAATGGTGTGAAAGTGATTCTAGGTAGGTATTAACTGGAAAAAAAAGTATTAGTTTGACTATTGTGAATCAAATGAGGCTTTTTATAGACAAATGTAAAAATTCCAGAAATTTAATAAAAATCCCTGACTTTTCTATTACTTTTCCCTGACCAAGCAAATTCCTTGACAATTCCCTGTTTTCCAGGTCGCTGGACACCCTGTTAGAGTAATTAGTACATAAGCATATAAACCGAATGGGTAGTAAGATGCAGTGCTAAAAAAACTACACATTACTAGTTGTTTACTAAAATAGATAGTTACTAATCATAAGGGCGTTATCTAAAAAATTCAACATCGTAAAATCACTTATAAAGTTTCTAGTACTGCCAATATTTACGATGTCCTCTACGGTTAAATAGTGCATGATGTGGTAACCTGTACTGGCACTACTGTGTGTAGGCCTACTACTAAAAATAGTAAATATCTGGAAACCACTTGGTTATACTAACAGTACCACAAGACCCGAGTTGATGGACACGCTAAATAAACGTCCTTGTTAATCTAACCTGGCTTGCCGGGACGAGGAGGTCGGATTTCTAATCTCGTCCAGGCATACTAAATGTGTTTTCATGCTTCCTATACACAAATGAGGGAACATTTTCTCTCAACCTCTACACGACTTAAACCTATACTATTAATGTAGTTTTATTTATTTATTTAGCAACGCGTCTTACTATCCGTTTGGGTTATATGCTTAAGTACTAATTATGCTAAAGGATTTAGAATTTAGCGGTTGAATTTAGAGGAAGTGAACCCGCATTTGCGTGGAGGTAAATTGGATAACTATTTAGGGAAAACCAACCCCAGTTCACCCGAACAATATTCGAACCTCAATCTCCCCGTCCTCGGCAGTATAGCTCAACACGAAACTAGTATTAGTGTAGTTAAATGCGGATGGACCAGATGGAAGGTAAACCACGTTTCAAACAAAAACAAACATGCCTCCAGCTTTATTCACACGTTCAATGAATATATAACTTGAAGAATCTGCTTTAGTGGCGCAAAATTCACACGTTGATATTATATTCATGATACGTTGTAAAGTAAATAAGAAACAGCTAATTATCAACATATTTTATTTATTAGTGCATAAAGCAGCTCTTAAATGTCTGCCACAATGGATGTTTTCAAAATCATTATCTTACAAAGCGCATGCGCAATGAATTTCCATTCAAACCGAGAGATCCAAGCGTATGGAGCTGAAATCTTTATGATTGCTCTAAAGCTCGTTGTTTTTGCTCGGGTTTATTTTTTGCGAACGTTCGAATCCACAGGAGGAAGTCTGAACAAATGTTTTCAGCTAGTGTTTTTTCTATTTTTCCTGTAACGACAACATCAAACTCAGAAAACTATTACACCTGTCTAAGGGTAAGGTGTCGGACTTCTGTGCTGGGGGTGCGGGATTCAATCCTCGGTCACGGCACCGATTTATCAGATTACCAAACCCTTCCTACACCTTTGGCAAGACGTATATTAATCACAACATGTGAATGTGTGGAATGCCAGGCTTACACCGTGGTTCGGATCCCACGTTAAACTGAAGATCCTCCATTTCATCTCACAATCACTCTACCATTACACATTAGCTTAAGAGCGTATAAGCCGAACGGGTAGTAACAATATTACACCTGTCAGTCGGTCTAATGAATAGTTTCGTGAGCAGCGCACAAACGCGCGAGTGGCGGCTAATCTGCAACACGTAGCTGTGTTTCCTCGAAACTGGAATTACCGTCGCACACTATAATGTGTCGCTCCAAATGGCGCACATGCGAGATTTAAACGGGTATGGGGGAGGGCAGAGGGGTTACGGATTCGAACAGTCTTTTCCTTATTTTACCACAGCTAAAGGGTGAAGGAAACAACGAAAGAAAGTAAGAAATTGTGTATAAAACTTAAGTCACCCTCTTAAATGGCCGCGTGGTCTAACGCGCTACTCTCGCAGTAGACTATACTGCCAATGACGGGGAGATCGAGGTTCGAATCTCGGTCGGGTGTACTGAGTGTTTTTCCAAAATTAGTTTTCCACGTTACCTCAGCACAAATGCGGGTACCCTTCCTACTAATAAACCTCCCTAATCCCTAAAACCATTAGCGTAATTAGTACATAAGCGTATAACCCAAACGGGTAGTAAGACGCGGCTAGAAAAAAAAAATCGTTCAGTTCTGTCATATCAAGTCCAAACCGGGTGTTGTAGAGTTTTTTTTCTTAAATGATTTACAAGGTTGCCACTATTTTTTAATACAAAATCTTTGTATTATTTAGGTCTTCCAAAATGAATTCACATTTTTTCAGACAACCTTTATAAGTAGCAAGTATAGAGGAATGAAATTTCATTTATCGTAAATCTGAATAATGTGAAGTCATATAATTGGTGTTAAGAACAGGATTATTCGAACTTGGCGGGGACATTAGTGCAGTTGCTACTCAACCTAATGTTTGTATGTTTGGCGGGGGGAGCGGGGGGGGGGGGGAAAACATGTGTTCGAATAAGAAAGTGGTTGAGTGTTTCAGTACTCTTTTTCATCCATGCAAAGGCCTACTATTTAAAGTTTGCAGATTGCTCCATAGATCACGTTAGTCTACAATCACGGTATGTTTAGTGGTTTTAATACAATCAAAGTTGCTAAAAAAAATAGCTCTATATTCATCCATTTGGCATGTATGTCGTGTCACGTTGAAAAAATGATATAAACTGATTTTAAATGTTGAACTGTCAAAACATATTTGCGAGGTTGATGGATACATAATCGTTCTAGAGTAACTTTTGAATTGTCTGAAAGAAGACAAACTTAGCGAGAAACAACACAGTCTGACATACTCGTACTTTTAATCACAAATTATTTATTTCATGACAACCACCAATTACGTCTTGAAAATTTATTTGGGATTAATGAGACATCTAAATGGGGTTAAGTAATGTGTATTTATTTTTCACACCATGCCTTACTACCTGTCCGGACTAAATGCATGTACAGAAGAGTCCCGATTATCCAACATTCCGTTTTATCCGGCATATTATATATAACGTGCTATTGGCGCGAACTCGCCGCAAGGAAGAGAACCAAAGCTCGGAAACAAGCTTTAATTACCAATGTCTTAAACAGTGATTTTTGCACTTCGCATACTGCAGTATATAAAAAAAGTTGCATTTAATTGATCTAAAAGTCCTTTGTTCTGTTTATTTGAATAAAATAAGTTTTGTAATTTATTGCATAATTTATACTGCGGAGTAATTACTAATCCTTATTTCATATCTATTTCGCACTTTCATTTAATTTTGAATTATTTTGTCTCAGCCCCGCCCCTTGTTTCCGTACCATCAGACCACTTGTCGGTCCCATTTAGGTAGGATAATCTACTGTAATAATTGCACTAATGGGATATGGATGAGGATGGTATAATTCAGAGAAAATGTACTTAGAATTGCGTGGATGAAATATGGGAAATCATTTAAGAAAAAATTATCCTCAGTGCGCCTGGCAAGGATTTAAACCCCGAACTTACCGTCACCGACAAACCAGACTAGACGAGCTCTATGTTAGGTATACATGCCATATAATGCGAGTTACTAGGTAATTAAAAATACCTACTGCAAATCTTAGGAATGATTATTTCTGGTAGGAAAGAAATTTCAGATATTACAAACTTTTTTGCAGCCAACATTGATAACACTTTACTTTATTATTATTCATTAGTATAAATGCGCAGATATTGATGCTATCTAAGAAAAGGAACAGTTTCAGATCACATCAATCTATTGAAGATTGTTATATAGTAACTTTTATAAATGTAAAAAAAAAGTCCCTTCATTTCTTATTTGAACAGTAGATCTCATCACATGAGGTGCATAGGCCTACTCAGATTCAGTGTTTACATGTGACATTTTACCGAATTAGTTTGTCAGTAGTGTGCTGATTAGAAAGAGTAAGTTATCACACGCATGCTAAACTGTTAGTGTTGTTGGGGTGTTCACAGAAACCGACCATGGTTCTCAACTGAAACAACTAGAAATATTAAGGCAGTTATCACCTTTTACTGGAAGCAACAACTTTATTTAGAAAATTGTACGGTGAGCTAATATCAAATATTACTATTTAAGTATTGAAACATATGAGTGTTACTATTACGACTTCATGAATATAATATTTTGGTTACAGGAAAAAAAGAGAAAATATTTAAGCTTGATTTATTCAAACTTATTATTATACCTACCTAACATAAGAGTGAGTTTCAGCAGAAGAGCATTATTTTGAAATTTTATTTTACTTAAGATTAATTTAATTCAAGACAGATTTTAAACCCGACTGTACACATTAATACAATATAATCTTGTTGATTAACATTTAAATATATTTTAGAGGTATCATTATTTCAAACAATTCCGCGTTGTCACCCTCAACTATGGGAAAGCGGACTAAGTGTCAGGTTAGTCTACATTATTTTTATTATTAGCACCGCGTCTTACTACCCGTTCCGAGTTAATACGCACTTACTCTAATGTGTAATGGTAGGGTGATTGTGAGATGAAATGGAGGACCTACAGTTTAACGTGGAATCCGAACCACGGTGGAGGCCTACCATGCCACACATTCACAAGTTGTGATTAATACACGTCTTGTCAGAGGTGAAGGAAGGGTTTGGCAATCAGATATTTCTGTGTTGGGACCAAGGATTGAACCCCGGACCCCCAGCACAGAAGTCCGACACGTTACCCCTAGACCACCAGGTCACCTAGTCTACAGTAGCAAGAGTTACTGTTGACGGGGAGGTCGGGATTCAAATCGCGGTAAGTGCGTTGAAGGTATTTTTCACTAAATAATTTCCCAACTCCATCCACGTAAATATAGTTACATTTTCTATAAATTATACCTTCATCGTCCCTACCCCATTAGTGCGAATAAATGCGGATAACCCGCTTCGGTGGTCGACTGCTCTTAGTCGTCACTCTCACAATAAACTAGACTGCCGGTGACGGGGAGATCGGGATTACCGAGGGTACCCCCTCCCCCCCTCTCCAGTTGGTTTTCAATCTACCTCCTTCCAAAATGCGGGTGCACTTTCATTAAATTCAACCTTCCTTATCCCCAACACATTTTTCCTTTTTATATAATAAATATTTCAAGAAATATTGAATACAGACCATTCACATCAAAGTGATCCCTTAGGGGTCAGTAACACCATTAGTGAAACAAAGTGAAGGAGACGCGGCCCTTATATAATAACATTAGATACGAGAGTGGAAAACGAGTACAAAGAGAACTCGTAAAAAAGAAAGAAGCCTCATGAAACATCCAAATGCCCATTTCTCGACATATTCCAGGATAAAAGGCCACCACCGAAACAAGGAAACAACTCGAGTTTCCACGGGGCGATGTAAACTTGCTTATTGATTGATACACTTGTTTATTGTTTGGATCCAAGATTGATGAGAAAACTACTTGCTTGAGAAATACTGCCAAAACGTTGCAATAAAAATTCCATGATTAATTAAGGCTCAGTATACACGCTTTAGTTAATTATTTACCACGGCGTTCTGAGTTCCAAGCGTATAGAGCAGGGCTTGCGGAATAAATATATAACTAACCACAGTCTGGTGGCCAAGACTTATAAACGCAACGCAAGATATCCCTTTTCACAGCCTATAGGATGGTACTAAACAATTTTACCAACATATTCTCTCATTATTATAGTTTGGACAGATATTCTCAAATATCGGTTCCAGTAAAATACCATTTTAAATTGAGTTTGATCGAAGTAGATTTACAGTGTTAAGTGTTATTTAACATGTAAAACACATTCCAAATACCCATTTTGAGCAAAATCGTTGGAAACGTAAAAAATAAATAAAATATCAGCCAGTAGTTAACTGCCCGTAAAGTTATTTTTCCCCTAGACTTAAATTGCTATGTATCACATAAAAAACCTAGATATCCATTTTGAACAAAATCGTACAAACTAACTAATTTACTAACAGAGAGAATTAAAATCAAATGATCAGAAGTGCAGATATAACCTTCCTCTAGAAAACAAAAGCTTTTTTCTTGTTTTATTAGTATAGCACCAAGGCCGTAGCCATGAGGGAGAGAGGGTCCAAACCCCCACGAAACTTTATGAACAAAATATATACGGCTTTATTTATGGTTCAAACCATATCAAAATTAAAATACAAATACAAATTAGGGGGCTGTGTTACCATAAAAAGCACCACAGAGAGTTTCTAAAGGTGTTAAATATTTAGAAATTTTCCAAGCCTTCGGCAGCTAGGGTGTTATTTTACGATGAAAAAGAACCACTTCAGAGAGCGTCCAGAACTGTCTATAATTTAGAATTTTTTCTAGCTTCCAGCAATTGGGAGAGGTGCCCACCAAACACCCCCCACCCCCTGAAATTATTGAGTGGCTACGGCCTTGGATAACACCATATCATTTTATGATAACTGATGATTTTGATGGTTGATTTAGGGCGTTTGAAGCTTTAGAACTGCCATTCACATAAGAAAGATCTCACTCAGTATGGGGACATTTCGCTTGAAATAAGTGAAGCCCATAAGTGCCTCCATTCCCTTTCTTTATTTACTTTTGGTGACCTGGCAGTCTAGGGGTAAGGTGTCAGACTTCTATGCTGGCGTCCGGGGTTCAATCCTCGGTCCCGGCAAAGATTTATCTGATTACCAAACCCTTCCTTCACCTCTGACAATACATCTTGTGAATGTGGGGAATGCCAGGTCTCCACCGTGGTTCGGATCCCACGTTAAACTGTAGGTCCTCCATTTCATTTCACAATCACCCTACTATTGCACATTGGCATAAGTGCGTATAACCCGAACGGGTAGTAAGACGCGGTGCTAATAATAATAATAATCTTAAAGCACACGATATTTCTGGACGTCTGTAACGCATATGGGTGTTCCGGTAGGTGGAACCCTTAAGGGTGTCCAAATGAGCATGTGTATCAATTACGCTAATGTGTTATGGATAAATGAGGTTGAATTTAGATGAAGTGTAGCCATAGTTGCGTGGAAGAAAAGTGGAAAAACCCTTTATGAAAAACTCCCCTTAGTTCACCAGCCGCTCCCCGTCATCGGCAATCCAGTCTATTGCAAAAGTGACCCCTTATAGTTAGACCATTCAACCATCAAAGCGGGTTATTTTCCTGTTACAAAAATAATCGGGAAAACTTTTCCTCAAAAACAAACAATGTTGAGGACCTTTTCTAATATTTTCAATACTGTATAAAAAACACTTATTGCAAAGTTTTAATTGTCTAATGATAAAACCTCAATAGAGTTCAATAAACACGTTGTGGAATGCCAGGCCTCCATCATGGTTCGGATCCCATGTTAAGCTGTAGGTACTCAATTTCATCTCAAAATCACCCTAGCATTACACATTCGCCTAAGTGAGTACAACCCCAATGGGTAGTATGACGCGGTGATTGTGATGATAATAATAACAATAGTAATAACGTTGAAGTTATTTTTAGAGCCTTGAAAATGTTTAATTATTTTAAAATAAACGTTTGTTGAACGAGAGGGTACAAAATAATGTTTCCTAACAACAACAAAAAATGTTAAACACACAATTCGAAACGGGCTTGAACAACCTTAGTAAGAGTTTCCTAATTACTGTGCCCATTAAATCTATAACCCGGTTGATGGTCATGAGAAAAACCGTTCAAAAGAGTGTTGGGCTGAGTGGTGTGACTCCACCGACCTTGAAAATATCAGGCTAGGGAACTTATTGATGGGATAAAACCACAGTTGTTATGAGCAAATACAGGTGCACATGTTTTGTAGTAATGTGGACATTACACGCAGTCATTACTACAAAAAGAATAAGAGGAACCTTCTTGTTTGCTACCCGAAAAAAAAAAAGTATCCACGATAAAGTGTAACCATAGCAACACACACAAACAAGCCCATACCAAAGACCTGATGGTCCTGACCTCGTGACCCATATCAATATAAATCCTTTGAAAAGGAAAAAAAAAAGTCCTGCTTGTCTGTCTCCCCGTGATAAAGAACTACCACCCATCCAATAGTTCGGGCATCTATTATTCTCGTATGTCACGAGCTAGGCAATATGCACGACGTGGCTAATGTAGACATGTATAATATGACCTTGACTTAAAATGTGGTTTTCCTTTGGGTTTTTTTAACTACGATTTTTCCTCTCTGTTCCTTTCATAAAAAAAACTGAAATAGTTAAATTCCAATTGATAACAAAAATTAAACAGGAGAGAAGCTGAACCCACTTGGGACGTGAAAGAAAGGTTTAGTGCACGAATGGGTAGCAGATATAGCTTGTTATTATGGTTAACACCTCAGTGGTGATTGTCTTAGGCCGATTCTACACTAGCAATTAAAACGCGGCGGTTTTGTCACTAGCTTACGCCCCCAAACTCTTGAATCTACTACACCTGTCAAAACGCAACTGTTCAACAGCTACCATAACTCTACTGATTCTACACTAGCGGTTTTAGAACCGCGGTTGTTGCTTCCACTTCTGCAGAATGGTCTAAAAATGGACACTGTAAAGGCCGGCTGTATTGTGGAACTTATTTTGTTTGAGGAAACCCGCAAAAAAAAAAACTCGCCAAACGAGACGTTGATGGACTCAGCCCACACTATCAAACCGTCTCTCAACAGGACAGTTTCATGTTATGTTTATGAATCATAGAATGCACCCAGAGAAGTTATTTTTGTACTATAGAATGTCTGTGGTTTCATTTGATAAACTACTTGATTTAGTGAATGAAAATATTGCAAAACTTGACCATCTTGAGGAAGAGTATTATTGATGCTGAAAGACTTGTGAAATTGAGGCACAACTGCCTGTTAACGCCTGGTGAAGTTGTAATGATATTGGTTTGGATTAATCTAAATTATGTAAAAAGTCATGGATGAAGGTAATTTTTCTTTAAAGTAATATATGTAGAGTATCCTTTTAAGATTCATCCATGAAGAAATACGCGCTTCTCAGAAACAATGTGAAAAGGATCTCGCCACTAAAATATATTTTTATACCATCTTTCTTGTTAAAAGAATAACTGCGTCAATTCTTGTTAAAAGGAACAGCTTCATAGTATTTGGCAGAAGACGCCATTTCTCTATACCAATAAGAAGCTAGCCTTCACAAAACCTGTCGCCAGGACTCTATC
>CABEEJ010000788.1:50371-101278 GCA_901482245.1 Timema douglasi
CCCTGGAATAAATCCCCCCCTTAGATATATTTCAAATCCTCTGGTATTATTGAATATAAAGCTGAAAGATGGCCTTAGGGTGCGGCAAAAGGGAGCACTAATATTTTTACAGTTTTTAGAGAATTGAAATTTTTTTTTGTCAAAATAAATCAAATATTTCTCCAGTAGCAACATAAAGAGTTTAATTTTCTGCACATTCTAATATCAATAGATCTTGAATATCTGTCAAGGGTGTCCTGGAATGTTGTCAACACTTTTTAAATAAAGATAAAATAATTTGACAAAATTCCTGGACACCCTTGACAAATATTCAAGATCTGTTGATATTAGCATGTGCAGAAAACTAAGCTCTATGTTGCTATAGAGACAAATTTGATTTATTTTGGCCAAAAAAATGTAGTGCTATAAAAACTGTAAACTTACTAGCGCTTCCTTCTGCCGCACCTTAAATCAAACTCCAAATGACTTCCAGATGCATTCTGTTGCCAAAAATTTGCCTGAGAAGACCGTTTCAAATAACTAATAGACTAGAGGTATCTAAATGGCACAAAAAGTCAGGACAGGAAAATTCTAAATATCTTCCAAGGCCACCCAAATTTCAAAAATGTCTATGGGAGGACAACTCCAAATAGCTTCTATATGCATGTCATTTTGAAGAATTTTCAGGCGAGGACCACTCCAAATAGCCTAGTTTTTGAAATAATTCTATTTACAAAATTTTGTCGGTGGAAGACCACTTCAAAGATTACCTTCTAGAGGTATCTAACAATCCTAAACAAATTAAAGTGAGGATCACTCTAAATAGCTTCGAGGGGCATTCAAAAATTTCTAGGTGAGGAACACTTTAAATTGCTTATTTATAAAATAATCTTTTTTTAAAATTATGCGAAGACTATTCATAGTTTCTAGAGTGAACTATTTTTCAAAAAATTTGTTGAAGGAGGGCCACTCCAAATAGTTTATAAAAACTATCCGATTTAAAAAAATTGGAGATGACCACGGTTTAAAACATACATAAGATCAAGTATGAATGAGAAACTATTAAATGGCTTTAAACAGAAATATAACATTGTAAGTAATTATGTTATTTATAACTATGACCCCCCTTTGAAAATTATCTGGATCCGCCCCTGGGCACAGCTATCCTCATCCTGTTCCCTTGAATTGTATAGCCAGTGCAATACAAGTCTAACGCCTTAGACCCCTCAGCCACGTTTCCTTGGATTTAAAAGTTAGTGAAATATGAGTCTAACGCCTTAGACCACTCAGTGACAGCTGCCCCCATTTTGCTTCCTTGGATTAGATAGTTATGTCTCTGATAGTCAATACTGACGCTAAAGCACAACTAGCAGTCCTATCATACATTTCCCCGCTTCCGATGGCGACAGGTGTTCAACGCGACACTCAAAACAAAGTTGCCGAGTTGCCAAGATAACACCCGAGTGATAAAAAAATGTTAGTTAAGAAATGTTTCAAACAATAATCTTGCAGTTTCGTAAGTTTCAACTATCAGTTGTAAGCCGAATGATAATTTTGAAATAGGCCTACTAGTTGAGGAAATACTAAAACAATGTCATGTTACTATAATAGGATTACGCTGGGAAGAAAGGTTTAAAAATACAAACCTCTTCTTTTTGGCGGTCCACAATAATAACATTTTACTATTTTACTAGCATGTAGTAGCCGGCTTTGCCCGGGAGAGATAGTATAGGGTACACATATTATAAAGAATGGTTAAAAAGGGTAAAAAAGTAAATATAATAAAGATAAAAAACGGTAAGTAAAATGTGTAAAATAATTAAAAGGGTAGAAAGGGAAATAAGGGAAGAAAGTATTATTTAAGGATAAAATAGAATAAAAGTAAATATAATCATTTTTATATCGATTTTATCCTGTACTATTCACCCTTCTTAACTTCCACCCCCTTTTGGCAAATTACCCCTTTTTTCCTTTAGTTTATCAATGAACTTGACAAAATGTCATCCACGCGCAGTCCAAAGCTCACAAGAGGTGGTGTATCCAGTCTAGTTTCTGTAAGCCTTATGCGATTTATATTTTGAATTATAGAGCGAGTCCAGAGTATTTTTTATCTACCATCCGACTATCTCATGTTTATAGATAATATTCTCTCTCATTTTTTACTGTTACCATAGGCTACATTGGATACTTGCACACCTAGTCATGTATGTGGAGTTCGTATAATTGCCAGACAATAGATAAAACTATAATAGCGTTAATAGTAAAACTAAGAAAACTGTTCACTTAGGAACTAGTGACCTGCATCAGTGGGCGCTGACAAAGGCGTGAAACTCATCTAGTTTTGTTTGCCAGTGAGAGGGGAACAGGGTTCGATACATAGTCGGGTGTACTTAGTGTTTCCTACCCTCCCTTTAGGTAAATTCACGTATATTTCCTATATAAAATCCAACCTCTCATATCTATACCCCATTATTGTAATTAAATGTGGATAGGCCCAGAAGGCTAGTGAGACCGAGTGCAAAATTAAACTCTTGGGTGTTCCAATGAACCTTAAAATCAAAATATAAAAAGAAAATGAGGAGTGTAAGAAATAAGAGGAATTTCAAACAGACATTAGCTAGGTTGACTCATGTGTCAAAGGGGAGAGGTGGACACCCACGTTTCAGTTACGGCCAGGTGTAATCTCCGTGCGAGCAGCCATGGTGTCCTTCCCCGTAATTAAGTGTACGACAACAGGTCTAGAAGACCCTGGTTCAATTCCGGGTGATGATCAGATATTATTTATATATGGGGAAGTCCTGCACTAGTAAATACCTAAACGCTGAGTCTGGATGTGTACTATTAACCGTAATGCTCTAGGTTAAGTACATAGGGCATGTCTTTTAAGACAATATACTATTATCATAACTTCATAAGAATGGAAAATTAATAAATGTAAGTGCTAATTAATCGATTTATGTTCGCTACACCAGGAATTACGAGTGAGAAAGCTTTCTATATAAACAAAGACCAAACAATTCAATTGTTTTCGGTGAGGCACTGATAGCTATATCGATCTTTATGTTCCATTACGTTAAGAGCCAGTGACAGCCCTCCAGATCGGTAATCACTGGGTGGCATGTACAAAACCACTCTACGTTCATCTAATAAGCCAGGCAGAGCCCAGCTCGCCTCACAGATAAACTAATAAATTAGGTAGGCAACACAACTTGAACTTGGTTAGTTTTTTTTTTTTTTTTGCAAAAGAAGAAACTGGGGGGGGGGGGGGGGGACAAAAGGAGTTGCAATACGGGTACCTTTCCTTTTANTTTTTTTTAGCAAATGAAGATACTGGGGAGAGGAGGAGGTGACATAGTGAGTTGCATACCGTGTACTTATCACAATACAATACTTAGGATATCAAGTCTCGTAGATTATGATGGACAGGGCAGGAAGCCCGAATATGAGAATGTAGAGCAGTGTTAAGGGCACAGACTGGCAAACCCAATGGGAAGAGACCATTGGGAAGCCATAGATGAAGATGGGAGAATGACATTAGAATGGACCTGAAAGAGACAGGATGTAATGACTGGGGGAATGGATTTAATTAGCCCAAGATATGGACAGGTGGCTTACTTTTGAACTTGTGCGGCAATGAACTTTCGAATGCCACAGAGTAAGCAATACAGGTTGAGCCAGTTGTCTTATCAAAGTGCACTAGCCCGCTATTTTGCTAAGAAAGAAAATGTCCGTGCTTTTTCGGTTTTTCTATCAAAGCATATGTTTTAGAAAAAATAAATAAAACATTGCTCCAGTAATAATTTAGAGTTTAATTCTCTTCACGTGGTGATATCAATAGTTTTTTAATATATGTTATGAGCATAGCGGCATTAGATTAAACTTTTTAGAAACTTTTTAAAGTAAAAGAAAAAGTTGTAATTCAATTCCAGTACACCCTCGACAGATATTCAAGAAATGTTGATACCACCACGTCAAGAAAATTAAACCTTTATGTTTCTACTGGAAAAATATTTGATTTCTTTCGACTAAAAAAAAAGTTTTCTTTAAAAACTGCACAAACACTGCCCTTTTTTCGCGTCCCCTGCGGCCCCACCTAAAAGGGCGGTGAAACTAATTTGAGGTCGTCATTTTACAATATTTCTAAAATAAGCCCTTCCCAAAATATAAAAATAAACCACACTCTTGTCATCCCAATTTTGTGTTTGTCAAGAGTTTCAATGAGATATTTTTTATTCGATAGTAATCATGTATTCCCAGTTAATCTTTTGATTTGGACTTGATATGAAACCTTTTCGTTAAAAATCTTCGATTCAGATTAGATAATTTTCCAAAGCATGATATCCGATTTGGACTTGATTCCAGTTAGTATACAAGGATTAAAATTAGAAATTGAAAAATCTTTATAATTCACATGGGTTTACTTCCACTAGAGTTCTGAAGGTTAACTAAGGTGTGTAGAGGTACCTACGCAGCATATCGCATTTTGGAATAACTTAGGCTGCATTACGAGAGGAACCTTGTAATATTTTATCTAATCCTAACGTAAGCAGAAGATAATTTTACCAGACACTACTCTAGGTGGGTTTATCAGTTTTATAGTTGTTATCTAAGAATAATCTTGTGGATATAAGTGGAACAATAAGTAAAACAATAGAATGTTTATTTTTTGTGTTTTTATTTTTAAAAAACCTTATGTATAATAAATGATGTTGCTCTATTAAGGACCGTTTAGAGTAATGTTGACCCTTTTCTGACAGTCGAAAAGTTCATCAAAGACTCTTGTATTCATCCTCCTCGTAGATATGTTCTATAGCATTGACAAATGAAGTGCATTTTAAACCCTGGCCAATATGAAAAAATATAATTGTGTGTCGGATGGATACAGATAAAAATTGGTGCTAAGAAAATAAATTGTTTTCCTTGGCACTCTGCTTGTAAACACTGCATCAGAGTTTAGTGACAGTGTTATGTAATCCCATTTGCATGGAAGAATAAGGGGAGAAATTAAGGAAAAAATTAGTACACCCGATTGAGATGTGAGCCCCGATCTACCAGATATGGCAAGCCAAACAAATCTAAACTAAATGATATCCGTTTGTGTGTGCATTGGTGCGGGCGATACTTGTATGATATGCAATGAAATTGTATATTAGTGTTGCACCTAACGCTTAATTTAAGGTGTAGATCGATAGGGTAGATTTTAAGGAAGTGAACCCACATTAGTTTGTGTGGGGATTAAAAAAGTGATAAATCCCACGTGTAAAACCATTCCCACTGCAACCGACTGAGATTCTGGCCTCAATCTCCCTGTCAGCAATAACCCAGACTATCGCGTCTAGCGACCTAGACTAGGTGACCATCGGTAAAAATGTCGTTGGTTTCTTTTTCCACCCGTTCGGGCTATACGTATATCTATCTAAGAAAATGTAATCATAGTGAGGAAAGTTATGTAATTTGCAGCTGACATTTTGATGGGATGCTCCCGTACTTAACTTAATATCGAATTCGGTACAAGCCAATTACTGTGTGAACGATTAACTATTATGGCAACTTGTTAACAAAACAAATAGTTATATCAGCGATGTTCTAGTACAAACGCATGAGCGAGAGATGATCGTAGTCTTACATAAACCACCCACGACTCTTGAGAGGGGTAACGAAGCTCTCTCAACACGGTGTTACAAGGGAAGAGGGCGGGCACATCACTATTTTTAAGTAATAAATATCTTATACTTAAATTCTATTGTTGAAAATAATAACGTATTGTCATAAAATTCTTTGAAATCGTTCATTTCCAAGATTTAAAATTAACTTTGAATATTATTAAATCTGAGTCTCTCTCTTGTCATAAAAACTTCCCTGTGACATTCGCCCTTGCTTGATGTGAAAAGTTACGTAACACAGGTTGAAGAGAGGAGGGGTCAGGTTAACTGCCTCCTTGGTGTTACATGGGGGAGGGAATGGAAGGTCAAAAAAGGTAAGAAAAAACGTTACGCGATTTAAGGAAAAAACCTTTCCAGACTGAACAGTTATTTCTTTGTCTTCCATACAAAAGTAAAATATTTATATCTTGCACCGCGTTTTACTACCCGTTCGGGATATACGCTTATGTACTATTTATACTAATGGGTTAGGAATTGGGAGAGTTTGAATATAGAGGAATAATACTCGCATTTGAGTGGAGGGAGATCGGAAAACCATTTAAGAAACCCCCCTCCACAGTTCACCCGAGCGAGATTCGAACCTCGATCTCCCCGTCCTCAGCAGTAAAGCTCAACACGAAACTAGCGCGTTAGCTAACTACGCCACCGATACGGGTATAAAAGTAAACCAAAATAAACTTCGTTTTGAAAAACAATTTTGATAGTCAATTGGTTTTAGTTAATTATACACTAAACATTGAAAAAAATACAGATTTGTTTCAAAATAGACATTTAACTAGTAATCGTTTCAAACAAAATCTATTCCATGAAAATAATTATATTTTTCTTAGAAGCCTTTACTTAATCTTAAGCCTAGGATGAACTAGTAATCATTATTAAATGAATATAAGTTTGTCTACTGAACTAAGTAGCCTACGAAAACATCATCAGTGTGTTTAGGGCATTACAGGTTACAATATTCCAAACGTATCTGTGCAGTCAGTTAAATTTTATATTTGAACAAAATAAAATAATTTAAATAAATATTGAAAATAACTTTGTCACGTGATGATGCCCATTTAAGGTGAAGTTTATTATCTTGCATGCATGCTATATATATTGAATAGCCCACTATTGCTTATGAAGGCTGGGGCGGGATATCAATTAGATGCACTATTTATTATAGTGTAATAATGTAAATGTACGCTTTAAAGAGAAATTGAGTAAAATTATTATTTTTTTGTTATTACAATTTTAAGAAGGTTTTTACTACAAATAAAATACATTTTGTGTAAAAGCAAAGGTTGACGACGTTGGTTCACACCTGTTAAATGTTGATTTAACACATCAGTTGCTCACTCCATCATTAGTAAAAGCACTAGAGCCGACAGGACTTGATAAACGGCGTGATAATATTGGAAATGTGTAGTTCAAATACTCTTAAGTACACGAAACAAACTCACACCATTTCAAGAGAGTGAAAAACCATTAATCAAGAAGTGGCTCAATGATTATAACTCAAACAAGCGGAACAAGTCCAAGTTAAGAAGGGCACAAATTGTGTCTTAAGACAATTGACAACATGCTCCGTGGTGTAGTGGTCAGTGTACATGGCTACAAGCCCAACGGTCCCGGGTTCGATTCTCGGCTGATATCTTGGGTATTTCCCCCTTACAGAGAATAAGACCATTGGTCACCAGGGTTTGTTAAATTAGGCTTAAGTTAGGTTAAGACTCACCCCGGCTCCACAACTCCATAATAACCATCATCACATCATCTCTGTGCGGGTTACGACGTCTAGACAACCTCCTATGGTGTACCCTGGTAACGTTCTGTGCTACCAAAGTGGCTAATAGTCTACACACAATGCAACCGAACCGGAATGTCAAGAGCCCCTCCCAGTCATATGTGCAATAAAAAATAAAAATGAAAATAATTTTGTCAAAGAGGCGCGTAGGTAGCCCACGGTGAGTGGGGAAAGGGGGCTAGACTCCTCCCCTCACGAAATTTCAACTAATATTACATTTTACCCGCATCGATGGTCACATGGCATCAGTCTCGTGTTGGACTGGATTGCCACTGACGGAGAGATCGGGGTTTGACCATTTCTCATGCGGTTTTATAAGTCAGTCTCGCAATAGATGTCTAAATTTAAAAAATACATCCTTTTTATGTGATCAATTGCTTAGATTTATAAATTCAAATCACTTGAGATGAACTATTAAAAGATAAGCGTCTTGCGCAGTCGCCATATTGAAACGAATAACCAGATTAAAAATTATGTGCATACATCGTTCTGCCTTGGTTCAAAGAATGTCCCTGCCATATTTTGTTAAAATTGGTCAATGCATTTGGCAGTTATCTAGGAACAAATATTCAGTCAGACTAAATGCCAAATTGTCAAGTACAAATAGTATATCGCTACTCTCGGTTAAAAAAACACGGACGCCATATAGCCACAAACTTATTATTTTGCAATCTACAGTGATAACCAGGAACCGGATTTTGATGACGTCATCTATTTTTTGTTTCATCACATACAATGCTCATAGGTATATAAACTCTGTTCATGATCCCCTTGTAGAAATATATTTATTTTATTGGTCATTTTTGGTCTTATAAAGTCATTTTTGAGCCATTTTAAGGCACTCACATTAAATAAATAAGGTTGTTTTTTTAATGCTATCGATATTTTATAAATGCTTAGACACCCTAATGAAACGGGGTTTTTTTCAACAGAGTTGTCAGCAATGAAAAGATAATGTAGCCTGGGCAATGAACTTTGTATCCTCTATGCCTGTATGGTTTTAAAATACATTCATAATGAAACTGCAACTAAGCTGGAGAGGTTTAATTGGGGTGGGGGTAGCTATTAATTCTGAAGCAGCTAGTTTTTTCTTCGTGTCTTTAGATCAATTTTTGAAATTTGGAGTTTTTTTAAATAGTTTTTAGGTAATTTTTTGTATCATTTTTAATTCATCAAAATCCGGGCCCTAGTAATGACACATTACCCTATTATATTTATCTTAGAATTATTATGCCATTATTAAATGAGCTGGAGATCACGTATTGACGTGTGAATTCATGAAAGTTATTTTAGTATGTTTTGATTTATCATAGAGAAAAAATGTTGTTAATAGTGAACATTTTCGTCCACGAAGTTATTATGAATTTTGACATTGTAAGTGCCTCCGAACCCAACAACAACCATTCTGTTTGTCCCTGGAGCTATATCCGACTCGATACAATGGATTTTGTTCTAACTTGATATTTAGATGATGTATGATTATACCTCGGGGAGTTTGGTTGATATTGATTCTAGCCCTCAAATTAAGGGCAGCTTACTGATGAATGATTTTTTTAATGGAAATATTTAAAAAAAATGTATCATTGATTTAAGTTAAAATCAATATCTGAGGAGTGTTTAACAATATAAATAAAAATGTACGTTCATTTTCCTTCTAGAAAAAAAATTAAGGGTATAGTAGTTTAATGATGACAGATTTCTGAAAATTTGTAGTTTAGAAAAAAAATTCTAACAATTTTGATTTAAAGCTTATATCTGAGCAGGAGTTAACGTTGAGTGGATAAGTCAACATTTAACAAACCTTTAGTTGACGATAAAGATACAAATTGGTCGACAAGCTGTAAAAGATATTTGGAAGGCTGACACAACTTTAACTAATTGGCTGACAGGCTCATGCATAGGAGGACAAAGTGATCGATAGCCAATTGGTCGACAAAATGGAAACACGTATTTCAAAGATTGAGTGGGTCGAGTGGTCGACACGACTTGCACCAACTGGTTGACAAACTCATATTGTCGGCCACTTTTCCCATCTAGCCTTACAAATATGTGTTAACCTTTTGTCGGTCAGTTAAATGTCACTTGTCTCGGTGGCGTAGTAAGCTAACGCGCTAATTTCGTGTTGATCTAGACTGACGGGGACGGGGATATCGAGGTTCGAATCTAGCTCGGGTAAACTGGGGTGTTTTTTCACTTCCCCTCCACGCAAATGCGGGTTCATTTCCTCTATATTCAACCCTCCCAATTCCTAACCCATTAACGTAATTAGTACTTAAGTGTATAACCTGAACGGGTAGTATGACGCGGTGCTAAAGTTGGATGTCTATCAAATGGTCCTTATCGTGTCGACCACTTGGTCCACGTTGCTCTTGCGTGCCGATTCCTTGTCTGTAGACCACTTTTTCCTCGGGTGTCGACCAGTTTGTTGTCGATCAGTTTGCCTGCACCCAAGTTGACATAATGTGGAGGTAAACATTCTGTTGCATTTATCATCTTATCTTGGCAGGGTGCGCATAGATGTATAATACAGCATTTTTTTCCCAACATGAAAGTCACGGTTGGTTTATTACTAATCCAATCCCCGAACGGAGATAATCTGTTTTGCGTCTCAAAAGAGAGATATGACTTTATCAATAATTCGTCTTGATATCCCGTTGGGCAACCTCCCCTACTCAATAATGCCACAACGACAATCAAACTAGCAGGTATCCAACTAAACAAACATGGCCCGAGCACTACAATTGGAGTTGAGTTGCGTGCAAACATGCTCGATCAGTGTGGTGCTGCACTTGTCATTGCGTGGTGACGTCTTGGGGTAGGCAATTCGACACAACGTCGGCCTAGACTTATCCGGGGTTCTACACTTGGCAAGGGCCACAAATGATTACATTTTTACTGGCGACACGTTGAACACAAGGGTTATGACTTTATTATTTCACGTGCTCCGCGTATTACGACCCGTCCGATAGTCACATATTTAAATAAAAGGATTGGAGATGGAGCATTTAAATTAAGTTTATCCACATTTGTATAAATGGAGCGGGATACACGCTTTAGGAACAAGCTTAGTATATAAAGCCAGGGTTTGAATTTCGACCTTTATTCACCGACAAACCCGACGAGATTGGCATATTTTCCTCCGTATTGAATGTTAAAGATAGTTGAACAATTTCTTGCATAGCTCTTGTATACAGTTGTGACGTGTGTACCTAGCATAAGGTTAATCTAAGTTTAACATACATATGATAATACATTTGATGTTCAGCTCAAGGATGTTGGATTCAGATACTGCAAAGCTGCACTGGAGGGATGGTTTTAAACACGTTAATTTCGCGCTACTAGGGTGCCCTTCGTTTTATTCAAGCCGCGTCTTACTATCTGCATAAGCTACAGTGTTGGTGGAGGGATTAGGAAGGTAGAAATTAGAGGAATTGAGGTAAACCATTTAGGAAACAAAACATATTCAGTACATCCAGCCAGGGTTCTAGCTCGACATTCCCATCAGATGAGCCTGATATTTAGTCGGTGTGCCCAATGATGCGGTTAAGACCTTTGTAATATGTGCGTTGAACGTAGTTTATTAAAGAAAAGTTAGCCCTTCTTCTCCCCCTCAAGATAACGCTGGAGCTGTGAATAAGCACAATTGAAGAAGGTAAATGGGACGGGGTGTTGGCCAATCAGCCCCTTTGTCTATATTCGCCCTCGCTCACCCTCCTATCCGAGCCATATAATTAAGGGAGTTGGAAGCTTGGAGAGAGAGAGAGAGGTTCAAAGGCTTAGTGAAGACCCTACAACGAGGTCAAGAGACGAGAAGAGTCGTAATTATCGTAATTACTGACCTCTTAATACTCCCGACTGCTACAACACATGCGTATAACCCCTGACCCTCAACGGTGGTTAGACCACAAACATGTAACGTAATTTTTTCTTGTCTACTCGCTAAAAGCAATCAAATTTCCATTGGAAGTCTTTTTTGAAAATATAAATATATTTTTTACGGCCAACATTGATAAATTATAACATTACTATTTTATTAGTAGGCCATTTTATTATATAGATATCAAAAATATACAGCCTGTAATTGAAGACTTGTTAAATGGGAAGAGAGGATATGTTGGTTTCAATAAAGGTTGAGGTAGGATACTGTCTCAGGATGGAGACACTGGGAAGAGCATCATGAGTGGACGTGCCAAGAGGCAGAAGAACTACACCTGATGAATAATACATAACAAGATTATTATTATTATTATTAGCACCGCGTCCTACTACCCATTCGGGTTATACGCACTTACGCTAATGTGTAATGGTAGGGCGATTGTGAGATGAAATGAAGGACCTTCAGTTTAACGTGGAATCCGAACCACGGTGGAGGCCTGGCATTCCTCACATTCACAAGATGATCTTGTCAGAGGTGAAGGAAGGGTTTGGTAATCAGATAACTCTTTGCCGGGACCGAGCATTGAACCCCGGCCGCCAGTACAGAAGTCTGACACCTTACCCCTAGACCGCCAGTTCACCGTACATAACAAGAGTAACAGCTGTAGATCATATGTCTTGACGTATGAATACGTGAAAGTTGATCTAGTAGCTTTCTTAGCCGTCAGATAAGGGTCTTTCTATGCAAATGGGACTGTACACAATATCAGTTCCTACTTAGATGGTAAGACCTAGCACCATCCACATGTAATTACTTAAGGAAAATTACACTCAACAAAGAATTGGCCCACTTCGGTGGCTGCATGGTCTAAGGCACTACTTTTGCAGTGGACTAGAATGCTGATGACGATGAGATCGAGGTTCTAATTTTGGTCGAGTGTACTGAGGGTGGTTTTTCCAAAATTGCTTTCCACTCTACCTCCATACAAATACTGATGCATTCACTCTAAATATAACTTTCCGCGTCCCTAAAACCATTAGCGTAATTAATTAGTATATAAGTGTGAAACCTGAAAAGGTACTGAGGCGCAGTGCTTAGAAAAAAAAACTGAACGTGTGTGAAACTGCTAAAAGCTCCTTATTTACTAAAATATCTTCGCTGCCCAAATCTTGAAATGATTTACTCAAAAATTTGTTTTAAAACTGATTTCCTCAAATAATCCTATCATTTCCTTAGATTATGACCGATTAATAAGCTTGAGCTTTTTAATATATCTTTATTAGGTACGAGTATTTTTTAAATAACTGTTGACAAATTAAAGAGACGCCAGTTTGGGAGGCTGTGTGTCCAATCCACTGGCTATTTCCCCCAACTTTGTTTACCTCACCTGTCAACGTATTTCAAAAAAGCTATAGGTTCCATGACTATGACCGCACACGTATATTACTATAAATAATTTGATATGCCCAATTTCGGTTAAGGAAATTACGAGAAAACGGCTAAACCAAGCTTGACTAATGAGCATAATTTTTAAGGACAAGGGTATAGGATGTCAGCAAAAATAATTACTTCCAACGAAAACAGATTTTTCTAGCGAATTTTCAGCTTTTATGCTGTGTGAGCAGTGAGTCATTTATACGTACAATCCTTTATTTACATCACCATGGAAACGCTGATTTGTGTATATGATTTGAATGGCACACTGACATTAAAAAATACAAAGAGATATATTAACTCATTTAAAACTTTGAGAAATGAGGATGATTTACATGTAGATATTTGGTAAAACTTTTCAAAAGGTACTGCATTGCCCCAAATAGGTCTATACATTGAATTGAACAGTCCTTAAAGCTACCAGAAAAAAATCTTCAAAGCAATTTGAAAAATATTTTTTAATAAATATGTTTATCTCAACATGCACAAACTAACAAAGCTACCACAGCTATTTGGATGTCAGTTTCCCCTACATCCATGACCATGATGAATTCGACTGAAACATTTTTTATCCATGGTACAACATGAATCAATCACAAGCAGCACATTATTAAATATGTATTAAATTATTTCTTGTCAGTTCCCACCTTTACCTTATTAAATATTTAGAAACTGAATACAGGTCCAAAGGGATCGTCATTCCATCCTGACATATGAAATAAGGGGAATTGTAGGCAAATTAGACTTGTCCGAGGAGCAAATATATAGAGAGCAAAGGGAGTTGTGGGGAAATCAGACCTGTTCAAATAACAAATATATATGAAGCAAAGGGAATTGTGGGCAAATCAGACCTCTTCAAAGAACAAATATATATGAAGCAAAGGGAATTGTGGGCAAATCATACCTCTTCAAAGAACAAATATATATGAAGCAAAGGGAGTTGTGGGCAAATCAGAACTGTTCAAATAACAAATATATATGAAGCAAAGGGAATTGTGGGCAAATCAGACCTGTTCAAAGAACAACTATATATGAAGCAAAGGGAGTTGTGGGCAAATCAGACCTGTTCAAAGAACAAATATATGTGAAGCAAAGGGATTTTGAAGGCACAGATGAAACAAAATGTTGTGAAAAGGATTGATGGGGAGTATTTAATTACAATTTTTGCATCAGTAACTTCTTCAGAAAGTAGAATGCTTCAGTGATGTGGAGAAAATATCAAATTACAACCAGCACATGCAATCGAGGAAAAGTTTATTTTACTATGAGAGCTTGCAAACTTAAATTCGCAAGTCTCTTTTGGGTAGTTCACCGCTTGTGATGATTGGCAATAGGGTTGTCCACCCTGGCTCTAAACGATATTTGGAGGATTTTTTTATGATAGCTACAGGGAGGGAATAAATACTCAATGATATAAATTTGTTTAAAATTTACTGGAAGTAAAGAAAGTCCCTTCTCTTATTTCTGGCTACTGCAAAGTGAGTTGTGGGCAAATTACACATTTCAGTATTTCTTATGCCAGGATCACAATCAACTTTGTGTTTAAGTAATGTTCACTCAATGTTTATGCAACATAACAGTTCTCCTAGTGTTTTAAATGGAAGCCATCGCAATGCAGTTAACATATTCTTAACTTATAGAGTTGTCCAAGGAAAAATGTTCACACTACATGAACATTAAGTGAAAGGTACCACGTGCTCTAGCTGACCAATCATTTTGTGAGTCACGTCAACAAGGCTACCTATGTGAAGAGAGTTTGGGGCGAAGATGATCTTTCCTAGAAACAAATACTAAACAACGGGAGTTAGGATAAAATTGGATATGGCCTGAGAAACAAATGTATTCTAAATAAACGTTGTTGTGGCAAATTGAAACTTCACTAGAATCAATTAAATTTGTATTAAGGTCAGGATTGCCCAATATATTAGGCACATGCATTACTGTGTTGTCAAGTCATTATGAACAAAGTATAAAACAAATGGCCTGACCCTTAAAATGTATCAACATAACAGGTGTTTGAGTTATTATATGTCAAATGTTATTACTTTTCTGATATTTATAAAATTACCATTTTTAAAGAAATCTAAAAAGTAGAGCTTTGTCAATGTCAGATAGTAGGGTTAAAGGGGAATATGAAAATTTTCATATTTTACAACGCCCAAATAAATTTAACAATTATTTCCGCTGGCCAATATTTATGAAATAATACTTTTATTTAAATGCACAATGCATGTAGGCTCCAAAATATTAATCCAATTAAATATTCAACGTGAACTGTTATGATTAAGTGACAAATTATAAATTTATAACTTAGGGACCTACTGTATTTGTCTACTGGAATTCACTCATGAAGACTGGAAAAGCATTATTCCATTGAAAAACATATTCATTAATATTGAACAAAACATGAAAATAAAAATGGCTAGCAATCGGGCATAAGTTATTGTAACAGCCAGTGATGTATTCTAATAATGTTAAACAAGGAGACAAAGGAATTATTATGAACAGTAGATTAAATAAGCTTTATGTAACTATCATGCCACATGTCCACCTTGTTTTAGCTATGCTGTATAAGTGATTAGACAACTGTGTAAAAAGACTCTACAGCCACAATTAATACCTGCTCGTGGTCACTGATGTCAGTAAGCAAAGCTATGTTTTATATACTTATTATGTGGGTGGCTATACTGACTACTCATCAGGTTCACTGGCGCAGACAAGGGGTGGGGGGTGGGGTTCAGGGTTGGACACCCCCCGGCCTCACTACCCACTACCTCTTTCTCATCCCTAAAGCTGTTTAAATCATACATGAGGAGCTGACAAGTGAAGAGAGACTTAATGAGCTTCATGTACTTACATCCAGGTGTGTCAGTTATGAAGATGAAGTTCTCAATGAACTTTCTATGAAGCCAAGGAAAATTAACATAAGACAAATGTGAATAAATTCAAAAGTGATTTAGTGAGTTAAGAGTTAGTGAAATTTAATTATTTTAATTTTCAGATTTTAGCTCATAAAATAATTTGATAAATCAAATTTCAAAAATACAATTTATTGAAACTTTCATTGCAAAGATAAAAATTTGTTCGTAAAAACTTAATAGTTATAATATTTACAGAATTATGAACATTTTTATAAATTTTAAATTTTGGATATTATTGTATTTCTTTTGATGTATTTGCATCCTACAACCTTAACTTTTCAAATTTTCCTGCGGGGAAAAACTAATAGACCCCACTTGGTTGGTGAGGGAAACTTAACCCTCCCACAAATGAATCCTGGGTGCGCCAGTGACTAGGTTTACTGCGTTGCAACAGTGACCTTATTAGTTGCAACTTGGTAACCAATTATAAAAAAAAAAGACTTGAAATTATCCTATGGTAATGGCAACCAAATAGCAAGTAGGCCTACCCAAATATTGGATATGTAAGCCTTATGGTCTTTGTAATTTTCTTTTGAAATCTGTGCTCTTTAAAAACAACTTTTCAAAATAAAATAATAAAATATTTAAGGCTCTAAATAGTTTGTTTAGTTTAAAAAAAACCTAACTGCTTCAGTGGCCACATGATCTAAGGTGTCACTCTCGAAAGACTAGATTATTGATGACCGAGAGATCAAGGTTTGAATCTCGGTCGGATTATAGAGGGTGTTTAGTTCATAAATGATTTTCCACTCTCCCTCCACACAAATGCAGGTACACTTGCTCTAAATCCTCTCAATGACTAACATAATTACAAATAATTAAGCTACCTTTACGTAGTCCGGCATGGTGTCCAAATTGTTGCATTAATTTGGGCCTATGGAATTTGAATTCAGGCCTATACCTCAATACAAACCCAGCACTTAATTTAACAACTAGTAGTACTATGAATGAACAAACTTCGAGTGAATATGTTCATGGAGTGAAGTTAAATAATAAAGAGCACTATATTCAACTTAATATTTCAATTCCTAACCAAGATACAACTGCAGGATATCTTCACATTTCTTATTACTCTACAAAGTCTTTCCATTTTATTTAAACTCCTTGTAAAAGAAAGCACTATGAATTTTAAAATCAAATAAAGAAAATAACACCAAAAAAACCAATAACATAAATGTATGTAAGAGTTTTTCTTGGATGACCCCAACAAAATTTGACACGATTTTCCCACCAATAATGTGCAAAGTAAATTTACAAAAGATTCATTTCAAAGTCTGGTAGTAATATGGTAGTAAGAACCTTTTAAAAACCACAAACCTTTTTTTTCAGTCAACATTCATTACATTTTACCATATTATCCTATTAGAATTATTGGGCCAGTTTCATAGTCAAACTTAGTACGCCTCAAGTGCGGCGCTACACTAAGTACATGACGACACCTACCTAAACCAGAATGGAACGGCCCATTCCATTCGAGTTTAGGTAGGTGTCGTCATGTACTTAGTGTAGCGTCGCACTTGAGGCGTACTAAATTTGACTATGAAACTGACCCATTGTATGGATATTGCTAATATCAAAACTAAAATGCAAATCAAATGAATATAATTAATCATATAAAAGTAGTTTAATTTAATAACTTTTATAAATCAGATATGTAATGTCCTAATGTGTTCCTACTTAAAATTGTGATAATTGATAAAAAAAATCTTAAATCTATAATTAACGTCATAAAATAGGCCTATGGTGATCAATCATATCAAGTACAGTAGGCCTACCTAAATTTGTTTTAACCTGTATTCTGTATTAGTGGACAAGAGGTATACTTGACGCCAATCTCATCTGATCTGGTTTGCGGATGAAGGAGAGCTTATGTTCAAATATTGGCAAAGAGTACTAAGGGTGATTTTCCCTAAAAAATGTTCCACTTAACCTTCACGCAAATCTGGTGGAGTTAATTTTCAGAACTGAGCCTTTTTCTAAATGGAAGGTAACCCTTGTTTATATCTAGCTCAATTTCCATTTAAATTACCTATGATACTCACTTTTAAGCGCCCACCTTTCTCCATTTAAATGTCCAGACTAAAATTTGAATTAAATACTTTTTTTGGAGCTGTATTACTATATTATATAGATATATATGTGGTTATTTTTAGCACCACATCTAATTACTGTTCAGGCTATATACAAACATACTGATTACACTAACAAGCTCAGGATGAGGAATATTGAATTTTGAGAAAGTGTACCCACATTTGTGTGGAGAAATAGTGGAATAACACCTAGGAAAAGCCACTCATTACAACCAACCAGGATTCCAACCAAGATCGCCTCGTCATCCACAGTCTAGTCTAGTATGAGTGTGACACCTTGATTAGACCATGAAGTTATTGAAGAGGGTGAATGTGTTATTAAGGGGTGTATTTTTTATAACATTTAAACCAAATTATAATAGGTAACCATATAGGCCTCACTCCTAATTTCACTAACTCAAATGAGTAAAATACTGTGCTTTGATGCAATTTAAAACTCCAGCATTATCATAATATAACTAATTTCCTGGTTAATTAATCAGTGGTGAAAAAACTCTTAAGGCAGCCCCTCTCAGACACAATCCAACCCAGTCCAATCCTTTTCCATCCTGTTCAATAAGTAGGCCCTAAGGCTCCTTTCACAAGTTCTGATTTTCAATCGGCCGACCGTAATCGGGCATGCAGAAAAATATTGAGAGATTTGGCTCCTTTCACACGTTCCAATTTTGCGATCGGCTGGGAAATAGTCGGCCAGCGAACGGGTAGCAGACAGAGTGAATCTCAACTGCTGTCTGATGCCGGCCCGGCACCACAGGGCAGTCACTCGTTTTAAATGGGCATGTTTACACAGGCCAGTATTTAGTCATCCGCCACCCTCCTGAACAAACACACGTGCTGTGTGGCTGGCGGTGGAGTTGCATATGAAAATTAGTGATATTGATGTAGATACTGAATTATTGATTTAAATCACAGCTTGTGTTGTGGGACAAAACTTTAGAAAGTTTTAAGGACAGGAAGAAGACAAAAAATGTGTGGAGAGAAGTTTGTACATCTTAAAGAAATTATTCCGTCTTATTTATCCAGAAAATTTAATGTATCTAGGTATTTGATTATTAGGTTTTGAGAAAAAGAACTTACTTGGGGAGAAGATAAAATGTATTAGGTGTAGAGGAGGTGAAAAAGATAAGTAAAGTGCACTGGCTTTTACTAAAATACTTGTCCGGCAAGAATTGGAGTAAAATTAGATAATTATTGTTGTTTAAATTGTCGGACGGTTTGCGTTCGGCTGAGATTGGCCAACCGAAAATCGGAACGTGTCAAAGGAGCCCAAGTCCTTCAACCTATTCTACCCAGCTTCATTCTATTTGGTATATTGTATTTTATATTAATTTTTATACTTTACTCGTAAATTCTTTCTATTCCACTACATCCTCATTTATGTTTGACCAGCAATATGCTGCTTTCCCGCCTACTCTATATGTATGGTTATTATATCCAGTGATGTTAAAATTGTATTTAATCATTAATGCTTCCTATGCTATTGTAAATTATATGCAAGCATGTACAGTACACATTTTATAATCTAAAAATTCTTCTCGTGTTACTGTAGTGATTATTATATTCAGCCATGTAGGGTCTACTAATCAGATTCTCTAATCCTTCTTATTCTATTACAGTCATAATTACTGTTGCGTCAGTAGTGTGCACATTATAGAAGCTCAGATGTTATCTATGTTCTTGTAGTGATAAACAATCATATTAGACACAATTTATAAGCTGTACTGTAGTTGGGAGAGACTATTTTCACTCTCTAATTGTAGGTAATAGTGTATTTCAGAGGGTTAAAGACTTAGACCTAAGCCTACATTTTTTTCCCCTCCAGAATTTGAAAGTTAAGTCCAAGCCCCTCGGAGGTGTCCCGCATGGTTCAGTTGATATATATTGTGATATTATTATAATTTACTGATGGAAACTAAAAGTCTGCAAATGTGTTGAACCTACCTTTTGTAGACTCGACAGGGTGAATTGTTAATCCTTTTGTCACTGGCATGACGCCTTCGATCTTCAAACAAGTCCTTGATGGCAGTCACACCCAACACAAAAAGTACAGGAATCATCGCAATCTCTTTGCCAAAAGCATTGATCGCTGGAACCCAATTAAGCAGCACAATTGCAATAAAGTACAAGTTAGCTACACGGTGAAACTGTTCTAATAAATTTTTTGGTAAAAACGAAAGAAACGTGTATTTTGTTGTCCGAATGCGATTATCAGGACGGTGACCATTGGGGTGGGACTTCTTAGGCGTATGAGGTGGCACAAGATGATTCGGTACGACAGTTCGAAATCTGGGTTCCTCAGTTTCTCCCTTATTGTCACGCCGAAGCACATAACGTTGAAACTGTCGCCAAAGAGAGGGTGGGCCACTTTGGCGTAAGGTGTAGATAGATTCTGAACGAGATGCCTGTCGAGAATGACCACGACCTGACGGTTTAGTTGCACTTGCACTTCCTGTAGCACCATCATCAAAATCTTTATGTCCTGGAGGGAGGATAAAATCTGTTTTCGACCCAACACGACTATGCCCTTTTAACACTGTTCCTCCTCCACTGTCTACTATTTGGCCTTGTGAAAATGCACGCTGGTGCCCTCGGTTTTGCTTCAACGCGGATGGACGGCCGACGACACTTGCCGAACCTGCAGATGTGAGGGTCGCCCCGACACCTCCATGGCTTGCACTCCGAGCATGGCCCTTCATGATGGAAGCAGGGGTTTGGGAAACGGGTGCAATAATGGTAGTGGTGGGATTGGCAGCTCCTGCCATGTCTCTGGACATTGACGATGATGGTTGAGAAGTTGGGAACAAGTAGGTGGCACACTGTTGACTTTCCTGCTGTTGTTGGACAATCTCTCCACTCCCAGCTGATGACATGTTTGCACATCTGTGTAACATTTAACAAAAGATGGTATTGACGTTATATAGAATGCCGTGATTGCCATTATAGCCTATACTAAAATGTACTTAAGAGTACTATTACATTTATAAATATGTCAACAATAGGTCACATTTCAACTAACATTACAGTTACTTTTCTAAACCTTATGCTGTTCATGTTATATTAGTAACAAAATCTTTGTTATGGAGATTAATTTTGTTTTGTATAGAAAACTTATAAGCACACTAACCTTTTTCTTCATAACTTCACTTTAAACACTTGAGACCGAGCCAACATTTAATGAAGACACGAAATTTTTAAAGTTCATAACAGTGAGTATACTCAAACACAAGACAAACAAATCAACACGACAGCGCACACGTCTACAATTTTATCTGCCAAAGTGCCAACGAGTAACCAACCACAAAAATACTTCACGGCATTAGAAACGATACTAACGCATTCTAGTAGGTAGACAACCAACAACTGTTCAGTTACACCAATACTAACAAATCAAAATGTTCGCTTAATTTGTACATTACTTTCTTAATAAAATTAGCAATACGTTTTTGTAACAAAAATAATAGTATTTATATTTTATATTTCATATTATTATAACATATACATTTTTTGTAAAATAGCTTGGAATTAATTTAACTCGTTTAATAGAATAACATATGTTTATGTAGTAAAGAACTAATTAATTAATATCTAAAAGTATATAGTACATCTATTTATTACATCTTGAAAATATAGTTCCAAAAAATAACAGTATATTAAAATAGTTTTTTAACAAGCTTTATAAAATTCTATGATTTTCAGAAGTTGCTCACCATTATTATAAGAAAATTGACCTGCAGTTTAGCATTCCACAGGAAACGGGTGGTAATTCTCCACTTGCTGACAAAGTAATTCAGTTTCTACAATATAACTCTTAAATTATTCACAATGGATGAAGAATATGATGCTATCGTACTTGGAACCGGACTCAAGGAATGTATACTCAGTGGTATGCTATCTGTATCGGGTAAGAAAGTTCTGCATATAGATCGTAACAAGTATTATGGTGGAGAGTCAGCATCCATCACACCTTTAGAGGAACTTTTTTCACGTTTCGGGGCACCTGCCCCAGACGAAACTTATGGAAGGGGCCGGGATTGGAATGCTGATTTGATACCTAAATTTCTAATGGCTAATGGGTCCTTAGTGAAACTTTTGATCCATACTGGAGTTACAAGATACTTGGAATTCAAGTCTGTAGAAGGTAGCTATGTCTATAAAGGTGGTAAGATTTCCAAGGTTCCTGTTGACCAGAAGGAGGCGTTAGCTTCAGATTTGATGGGTATGTTTGAGAAACGGCGTTTTCGCAACTTTTTAATCTATGTTCAAGATGTTAGAGAAGATGATCCCAAGAGTTGGAAGGACATGGATCCAAACATTTTAACAATGCAGCAAGTCTATGACAAATTTGGACTCGACAAGAACACTCAAGATTTTACTGGCCATGCATTAGCATTATATCGAAATGATGATTACCTGAATGATAAAGCTCTCACAACTATACGAAGAATCAAGTTGTACAGCGATTCTTTGGCACGATATGGAAAATCTCCCTATCTCTACCCTATGTATGGACTAGGTGAGCTGCCTCAGGGATTTGCACGATTGAGTGCCATTTATGGAGGTACATACATGCTTGATAAGCCTATAGATGAAATTGTTGTGGAAAATGGGCATGTCGTGGGAGTGAAATCTGGTGAAGAAATTGCTCGTTGTAAACAAGTTTATTGCGACCCTTCTTACATACCTAGCAGAGTAAAAAAAACTGCCCAAGTGGTTCGATGCATTTGTCTGATGGACCACCCTGTCCCAAACACTAGGGATGCTCTTTCCACTCAAATCATCATTCCTCAAAAACAAGTTGGCCGGAAATCAGACATTTATGTCTCTTTAGTCAGCTACACACATCAGGTGGCTGCCAAGGGATGGTTCATTGCGATGGTTTCAACAACGGTTGAAACGGACAACCCTGAAGCGGAAATAAAACCTGGTCTTGAACTTCTTGGACCAATTCGTCAGAAGTTTGTCAGTGTGAGCGACTTCTTCCAGCCTACAGATGATGGTGTGAGTAGTCAAATATTTATTTCCAAATCATTTGATGCCACCACCCACTTTGAAACCACCTGCGATGATGTATTGGATATTTTCCGGCGAGGCACGGGGGAGGACTTTGACTTTTCCAAAGTAAAACATGACCTTGGAGAGGAAGAACCGTAATTTGTGAGTCATTGCAACGAGATGATTAACTTAATTTATGGTGTTGAGTATGAAATTGATATAGCTATCAATTCATCCTTTTGGATACTGATTAATTAATGCTGAATTTTTAAAAATAAAATTTAAGAAAAAAGTTATAATTTACGTCTATATTTTTGCTTGAAATTTGGCGGCTTGATTCTGTTAACATTTTTACTACCTTAGCCTAATTACTGTTTGAAAATAAATATGTGCTTTTAAAGCTTTTTTCCAAGGATTAATTATGAACGGTGAGAACATGACATTTGTATGTGCATGAATAATATGAAGTATTGATTCCACAAAATATTTAATTTAAAAATCGTTGATCATTTGTTACAAAAATCACAAATGATTAAAAAACTGTTATGAAGTAGTTGATAGTAAAAAAATAACCAATAAAATACATATTGGGGTGTAGGTAACTCTTTATATGCTTCTGCTGTATTATGTTTGTGGACTTGCTTGTTATATAGCACTTAAATGTTCTTACAATGCTTCTTGTTTCACTTTGAGAAAACAGTTCTTTCAAGTGTAACTGTATCAAATATAAAAAGGTTAAATATTAATTTACATTGGCAGGTTTTCACAGCGGGGTTGCCAGATCTTTTTTTTTAAATACAGGCCATATTAGTCAATCAATACCTACTTATCATTATGGTGTAAAACAAATTGAGTTTTGAAGTTTTGAAAATATTGGAAATTTAATATTATGTCTAGCTTGAATAGAAGATATTTTGATTAGAAAAAATTATAATTTATTAAATCAGTCTTATAATCATGACTATAATTAAGTTAAATATTTGAAGAAGAAGAAGAAGAAGAAACTGTTGACACACTTATAAACAACTATGGAACACAATGATTCCCGAAAGGAAGATTGTCAGGATACAAATCGGGCAGGCTCTCAAAATATGGGGGTCTACTGTAAACTCAAGGGATGTCTGGCAACCCTTTTCTTCACACATACAAGATCCCCAATAGGCATAGAATGTTAGTAATATGACAATGAAACATTTGCTATTTGTGATGTTACAATAAATTCTAATTAACTTATATATATAGTGTGTAAATGTTAACGTTTTACATTATCTTAACATGCTCTGTAAATTGTCCCATGTCCAAATGAATGTATTATTAATTGAGAAGGTAAACGTGTTTACATTTGCTTGCAAAATGTCATTCATAGTTAATTGTTTTGATTAACTTATGAAGGAAGACCTGTCATGTGAAAATACATATTCCATTATGAGGTATTTTTCATGTAATAGTTGTTATGATTTATACTAAGGTGTAGGATAGTTTTGTTTATAAATAGTATTGTAATATTTTCTTAAAACAAATATTTATGTGCAATGTTAGATTTGATTAAGAATAATTTTATTATATCTATTTGGATTTAAAATAATAATACCCGACAATTGACTGGATAAGTAGCTTATGACCGTACCATATTTATTTTCATAAGATCCAGTTTGATACACATTTGGAAGAACATAGTAGTAAGATTGTCACTATAATTTTTATCACATTCACAAATTCCAATTTACTGTAAGAATAAGGTAAAATAAAAATAATACATTCGAGTTGACTTTATTTACTTTAAGGGTTTATGTGCACTTCTAGTAAGGTTAGACATAAACTCTACTGCAAATTAGATAAAGAGGTATTGTAGTGAGGATAGAAAACACAAATCAAACTAGTAGGCCTATATATATATATTTCTCTCTTTTTGCTATGAGACGTGCTTTGCTAAGCTATATAAAACATCTACTACTAGCTTTACATCTCTTTTTATGCCTCCATAATATAGAACACACTAAACTGCAATGGACATAGCATGGCCTTAGTCATGACTCCCCAATATAATGGCCAACTGTTATTTTTAATACATTCCCGGCCTTAGTTTACTTAGATGACAGCTCATAAAGTTACTAGAAATAGTCCATAATGTATCACTTCACTAACAGCTGAAATCTATCACTTTTGATTACTGTAATGAAAACATATGGTAATGTATGAATATGATAGTTAACCACAGTAATTTAGGCCAATACTATATAAATATATATTTATTTGAGGTCTGGCACAAAACTTATTTATAGTTTTATTCCACTTAAAATAATAAATATTATTCACAACACCTTCACAAAAGGTCTAACGAACATAATTTTAAAATGGTGATTGAAGAATGTAAACTATATGATTGAACATGAGGGAAACAAGTTATTTACAATGATGCACCCACACAGTGGATAAAATTATTTTATTTAGTTACATATTTTGAAATATGATAAAATAATTATAAAATAATTTATTATATATAAAAAAATTGACAAATATTTTCTCTTTCAAGTAACTACGATGCCTGTATTAAAAGGTATTAATGTATGCACTATATTACACAGAATATATAACATTCCAAAACGAAGAATAAGTACTTTCAATTATGTTTAAAATAATGTTTGGATTGGGTTAAAAGAAATTATTAAAAGTAATGGAATAGTGTGAGAAAACTTAAGTTTACATTATTTTAAATGTAAAATATAACATATAATTAAAAAACTTTATATTTATAACAAAACAGGGATTTTTTACAATTGTTGGCAACCTTAAACCTAAACATGATTTTTGGACTGTCATCCAGGTAAAAACCTATCATGAACAGACTTTACACAGCCCATGTACTCACGTTGTTTGGCTACTATGTACCTCTAAAATTCATGTGTAACCTCACCAGTAATGCCTTTAAATAGTAACATTATTGCATTATATTTTTACAAATTATGTTACTGTGATTCTAGTTAAATTTGTTGAAAGCAAAATAGGTTGGAACATTGACAATATCCTTCAAAGTTGGACTTATTCATTAGTTTCTAATTGTAATTCTGTAGTCAGACTAGTTGCATCAGATTTATGTACTAGGTACCCTATTTACAACATTCTTTCAGCATACTTTATCATCTAGCCTACTGAATGTCTGAGACAAGATGCACATACACATAAATAGCTGTTTTGCCAGCTATATCCAACAGTTATAAAAATTAATATATATATACTTTAACATATTCATATCCCACAATTTGCTCATGAATGCATTAAATAAAATAGATCTAATAGCTTATTAATTTTCGCAATAAAAATACTTAATAGTTTAACTTGTTTCCAACAAATTGATTTTAAATATTTTATTATGACAATTACTGTTGATATAAAAGCTTGCAAATCAACTGTTTGAAATGAGTAGAACTATTAAGTACTTTTTAAGACATCGCAATGGATGATAGTCTTAAATATTACTGATTTGATATACAGTAGCCCCATGACTTCTTTGGTGCTGACTGACAGCTTTGAAAAGCAATCAGACCAAATTATATCCCTACGCCGAACCATATGATCTGCAAAAACATGTGTTTAGCAGCTGTCACTTCCGACAGTCAACATTTAGGTATATACAGTCAGCTGTGGGTTTTCAGTCAGCACCAAAGAAACCATGGAGCTACTGTAGGTAAGCTAATACTAGGACGGCTTAGTGGCCTCTCCAAAAAAATATCACTCGGTTATTGAAGTGCAGCTCAACCCCTCCCTACACACAGACATACATAAAAAAAAAACCATGAACTAGGACTAAATAACATTGAAACCAGGACTGTGGAGTCGGAGTTTGAAGAAATTTTGGGTGGAGTTGGAGTTGGTAAAAATGTACTGACCTTGGATTAAAAAAACCTATAATAATATAACAATATATGTTAAAAAACCTATATAATACTTATACTTTTCTTATGCTTTAGAATCAATATTTGTGATTTGGATTGACAAATTTATTCAAATATAATTGCACAATGTCAAAGACTACTAATCTACTAATTAAAATACTTTAGCCATTTCTTAAGTAGTCAGACAGAAGAAAAATGGAGAGCCGGAGGCTTGGTTTAGGGCCTACCAACTCCATGGCTCTGATTGAAATAACTAGTTTTAAGTGGATATTGTATACTTTTTATTTAACTATGAAAGGTAAATTATAGAAGTGATTTATTTATTTTTTTCCCCTCTTAATCTCATTACCCGTTTCATTTAAACACAAATACATTCCACAAATGTAATAGGGATTAATAAAATTGAATATGTACCAACATTTGTGTGGAAGCAAAGTGGGAAAACCAATCGGGGGGGAGGGGGGGGATCACCCTAATACAACCCACCAGGATTTGAACCTCTACTTCATCACTAGGAGAAAATCAAGTTAAAAATATAATTAACTTCACGCTGATTCGACTCACATCTATCTAACTTTGGCATTCTTTATGAATGTAAAGATGATCTCAAATGTGGTATTTAATACAGGAAACATCCTATCTTACTAAACAAGTTTGAAGCAACCTATTTCTGCAGTAAAATGGTCTAAGACTTAACACTTGCAATATTATGGACTGCCAATGATGGGGAGATCAAATCTCGAATTTGGGTTGAGTGACTAAAAGTGGTTTTACAAAAATGATTTTCCACTCAATATTGGACATGTTCCCTCTCAATTCTATCTTCCTCACTCGAACTCCATTAGCATATAGTTGGGCTATTTGTGTGTATTCAAATAGGTAGTGAGATTCAGTGGGAAAAAAGGATTAGAGCAGATGTTTTTCTGATGAAGTGGGGCCTAAATTTAAATAAGCAGATAACCCTTTGTAAAGTTTGCTATTTGTGCTAATGTAGTTGTAAATTTGTGTTAAAGTATTAAAATAACATTAATGGGCACACTTGTCTTCTGTGGTTTGTCAGTGACTATGAGGTCTGGATTCATATCTCAGCCAAATATGCTAAGGGTGTTCTTTCTAATGCGGTTTTTCACTTTCCTCTTACACAAATATGAGTACATTTCTTATAAATTCTACCTTTGTATTCCTTAGTTCATTAAAGTAATTAAATTTGAATAGCTTGGATAGGTAATAACATGACGTATGAAAAGTAAATTGAAATTAATTGATTAATAAAATAATTAGAAAAACTAAAATTACCAGCCACTTATGGGTCCATTTCTCCTTCATATATTTTTCCAGTCAAACAATCGAGATATTGATCAATAAGATTCAAAACTGAACTTCTTAGAAGTTTGGTTGTTGGAACCATGGAATTTGTGTAATCATTCAAGAAAAATGGGATAGATTAGACTAGACCCATTCCAGTTGTGATATACCATCATTATTTAATTATTTTACTATATTGTATAGTTGTGCAGCTGATGGGGAGATATGATTTGAAATTCTTGCCGAGTGTACCTAGTTGGTTTTTATTTTAATATTCATCCCAACCATTCCTCTACACAAATGTTGATATACTTCCTCTAAATTCTACCTTGTCCCATCTAATGGCCTGAATAAGTATTTACTCCATTTTGGTAGAAGTCTGTCAGCATAAAAACTAGTGTTTGTATTTAGTATTGTTATTGTATTTACTGTAATTCAACTTTTGAAACAACACTTTAAAAAATTACAGATTTAGTCTAGTTGTGCATGGCTGGAGTCACCAAGATGTATAATTATTGGAGTGTGTAACTTTTTAATATGAATATGAGTATTATCAGGTGTGTAGTAATTTTAATAGTTTAACATTTCAAAATACCTTTGAGGTATAGGCATTATTATGTTTTAAAAATGTTTGTTTTTGCTTCTAATTATGAAATAAAGAAATTTACAATTCAGAAATATGAAAAGAGCATTTTAAAACATGCTAGAGGGGTAGGCTATATTAACATTATTTCAAACCGGGTTCACCTAAGAATACACTTAATTCTCACACCTTCCCCAGTAGGGAACAGTCTCTTTGAGAACTTACAGAAGACCATAGTCATGGTTGATGCAGCACATCCAGTAGACACAAAAAAGGAGTAAAAGTTGAGGTGACTAACTAACAAAATACCTTTTTTCTTCTTTTTTAGAAACCATACTGATGGATATTCCAAGGCTAGTGTGTTAGTGTAGGCTTGAGATCCTGCTACACCACCTCATGGTCCCAATCATTGAACCATGGCTGGCTGGGGATACGGACTTAAATGACATTACTAACAAATTTAAAAAAAAACATCCTTTCACCACCAGTTGGCATTGAAATTTATAATGTGTGTTTTTCAAATAATAATAATGTAAATTAAAACATTAATTATTTGTTTTTAATTTATTGTAATTGTTAAAAAAAATTCAAACAGATTCTCTGTGAGAGGGGGGCACAATGTTAATCCCAACCACTTTGTCTTCCAACTAGCACTCCCATCAGCCACACATTGCATGCTTATGTAGAAGACAACCATTTCGAGAAATATCTTAGGCATCCTAGTTGAGTATCTTATGTAAGTCAAGTCATATGTTTATATTTTGTAGATAGTAATATTATTACTTAGTAGTTGATGTCTCCATTAAGGAAAATCACCTGATGGTGTTTTTATTTTGTAGACAGGTATAGTGTTCCTTGCTAGTTTGTCTGATATTGTTCTTTAGTAGTTGATTGTATCCATACCAAGACAAGTCAACTTTAGATCCGCTACACTGAACACAATTTCTTCACACCTGGTTGCAGTTGGGATACCTTTTGACACCGTTACCAACTTGAAAGTAGGTGCCGTTGAAGCACTTTTTATTTATTAAAGTTTCATCTAGCTATTAGTTTAAATAAGCTCAGAATACAGAACTGAATTTGTTTGATGAAAATGTTTGTTTTTAAAAAGTTATTAAAATACATAACTACTTTGATAATTATACAAAACTAATATTTTATGCTACATTTTATACTACAGTAATAAGTATGCCTGTTTTGTTTTTTTGCTTGTTTTTTGTGGGAGGTTTGACATCCTTGGCCTTGAAATACTGGATGAAGATTTTTTTTAAATTACAAAACCAATGTTGTCATTATTATCTTGTGGTTCAAAAATCAGTTCTTAAAGCCAAAAATGGGTTAAGGCACATTAATGTTTAAGGCCTTCAAAACTCATTTCCTCAAGCCATAAAGTGCACTTTATTGAATAAGGCCTTTCTTTTATGAAAAAGAGTCGAGCTTCACTCTATTAAATCTCTAAAAGGAAATACAAAATTCATTAGAAAACCTTGTAGTTGTAAAGGGGATTCGAGGTTGAGATCTTGGTCTGGTGTACAGAGGTTTCTATATTTTAAATGGTTTTCCACTCTCCCAAAAACTCCACAAAAACGATTAATTTTCTCTAAATTCTACCTTACTCAACCCTGGCCCTTGGTAGTTAAATGTGGATAGCCCAGACAGGTAACAAGATGCCAAGCCAAAAAAAACAACACATTATTACACAAAACACTGGTTTTTACGATACACATTGAATAAACACATTTTGTAAAACATGCAATTTTATTTTATTTTTTATTTAGTACCACGTCTTACTACCCATTTGGCTGATATGCTTTATTTTCTATAATAATTTTAGTTTGGAAAACAGTGTTTAGAAAAGCAGGACTATTTATACAAAATGGATGTCTTGACAATGCTATGATTTACCTTACATAATTTGCTTAAAACAAATTGTGGTTATTAAAAATATTTTAGACTCACACTGGTGGGCGCATAGACAAAGGTATTCTCTTGGTCTGGTTTGCCGGTGATGAGAAATTTTGGGGTTTGAATCTCAGCCAGATGTACTAAGGTTTTTTTTATAAATAGTTTTCCTCACTCTCTAAATTCCAGCTTTACAAACTAACTTAATTCTAGAACATGCACAATACTCGGTCCCTCCGCGGTTAATTTAGATCTCTGAAAGGTGAAGCCCCAATTTCACTTCTAATTTTTTTTTGTGGCTATGCCGGTAATTAAACCCAGGGCCCTGAGGTCAGTAGGCAGCCATGCTATAGAATGAGTGAGATAAGGTGTCAAGACTTAAAGATTTCTCGATATCAAACATAATCTAAAAAAAAATATCCATTCAGAGAATTGGCTTATATTTGTATATCTAGTTATTTTAAAGCGATTATTAACACAGGAAAACTGTTTCTTCTTTATCTTAAAAAAAAAAAGCATGTGGCTGGCACAGCTTATCACTGTTGGGTCTCATTAAGTTGTTAAAACATTCGCTTCTAATCTTGGTAAAATTATGTTATTGATTGTGACAAGAGTGAGCTGGTTTCTATCAGCAGGAAATTATTTGATAAAACCATTTCAGGGTCATTACACTTTGTAAGTTTTGAAATTCTATGACTTTTAAAGACTACAAAATATGCATTTTCCAAGTATTTTATATCTAGGCTTTAAATAAAAAATCTCATTATTTGCATCACTTTATATTAAATTCTTGACACAAGAATCATCAAAGACAAATGTGTCAGTGCTCTGAAAAATCGTGTAAATTGAAGATAGAGCAAAGAATTTGGGTTATGTTCTTTTACATCATATTTTGAAAATTATTGCAAAAATAACTGAAAATTACAGTTACTTTTCCCTGCTTTTCCCAGGTGCCTGTCAACCCTTAGTTTTAAATGGGATCTGCTAATCATACAATTTTATTTTTTAATGTGCACTTGACATTGATTTACAAACTAACTTATTCTATAACTGGAACTGAGAGGAAGAATCTCAGCCAGGTTTATTGAGGGTGGTTTTTCCAAAATTGTTTTCCACTTTTCTTCCACACACATGCAGATACACTTCCTATAAATTCGAACCTTCCTTATCCCTAACTAATTAGCATAATTAGTACACATTCGTATAACCTGAATAGGTAGTAAGACGCTGTGATAAAAAAAAAGGGCGCTACCGACAAAGCTAAGGTGTTGGGTGATGCAGTTTGATGCTAATACATATTAAACTAGTTGAGTAAATATTTTAATTGTTAGCTGACCAGTTTAAATGGGATCAATTTACAACTGAAAAGAGTTTTATTCGTCATTTATTATGTCTTTTCACATTAAAGTAGTACACATTCTCTAAAAACAGGATAAAGCTACAAAACTTCTTAAAATGATCTCAAAAAACAATACAATTCTTAGTTTTCCTTGATTAATTTTTAAATTCAAATTTTTTTTAGTTTAGTCTTAGAGTACCAGAAGTGACTATAAGTTATTTAAACTTGCTAATATAAAGGAACAAGTATTTTAAGGAAATGTACAAATTTTACCAAAGAAAGATGAGGGGGGGAAGGGGAAATGCTTTGTGTCTGTATGGTCCAATGCATCACTTTCACAAGAGACTAGACTGCAGATAACAGAGAGAGTGAGGTTCGAATCCGGATGGGGTTTATTTGTTTGTTTTTCATTCTCCTTTGGTGCAAATACATGTACACTTCCTCTAAATTCAACCTTCTTCATTCCTAGCATATTAGCTTAATTAGTAGGCCTACATATTCGTACAACCCAAACGAGTAGTAAAACATTGTGTAAAAAAAAAGTGGTTGACTTACTAACCAAAGCGCTCAATTGTGTGATTAGGTCTTAGGCTCCCAATTATGTTAATATGTCTTTAAACACTAATTAAACTATCTGTGTAGTATTAATTCTTTATGGTTTTTTCAAGTTATTTTCACACCATGCATTACATCCTGTTCAGGTGATCTGCATATAATTACTCTAAGGTGATAAGAATGATAAAGGTAGTTAATATTGGGAATGTACCCACATTTGTGTGGAGGGATATTGAGGAACCATTTATGAAAAAAACCCTTCATACACGCAGCTGAGATTTGAACCCCAATTTTGTTGTCCCTGGCAAACCATAAAAGACCAGATTGAAGTTTAGTCCGCATGCCAATGTGTGTGCATGGTCAATTCATGCAAAATATAAACAAAATATTTTCACTATGAACTATTTACAGATGTCATCTTCAACATTTTTTAATTTATATTTTAGTATCACACTTCTAAATCCTTTGACTTTATAGCCTACTAACTTAAAGCCACATTTCATTAACATTTTCCTCTAAAGAAGATGTACACAGCCAAAGTTCAAACCTGAGACATCCAGGTCAGGGTCAAGCTTGCTAACGCTGTGCCAACCCTGCTGGTTTCAATATATTCTCAATTAAGGACAAAAGGACATAATTTTATTTTACATTTTATTTGAACAAAGTTAATCTTATGTCTAAAATGTTGACAAAGAAAAACAAAATTGAGTACATTCATTGCTGTGCTTTCACAAACCACCATGAAGGCTCATGGCTTGTGGACCACTCTTATAGTTGATAGGCCTAAACTAATGATTCTAACTTGGAATGTATTGATCAATATAACCTTGATACATTGTTACTCAGGGATCATGAGTTGATAGTTATAGCAGGCAAAGTATAGTTTGTGATGTGTCTCAAGTGGTGCTGAAATTGCAAAAACTTCCCAGGGTTCAAGGCCAATATTGCGCTTTCGATGGTGGAATTAATATCTGCCAAAACAGCCCTAGCTCTTTTATTTGTCGAGAAATTTATACATGTTACTTTTATTTACAAAGTTTATGAATGAATTTCTATAAATTAGGGATAAGGTAGTTCAAATCTCTCATGGTGGCCACTTGAAACTTAAGAATAAAATTTCAGAATAATTCTCGGTTTTCCTGGCAAAAGAAATTGTTCACACAATTTAAAAAAAAAAGAGTTTTTTCTCCTCTTGATACACAATGAACAAACGATTCCCATTGAAAATGTTTTTAACAGGTGTTGAACATGCCACCAAATTTTAGTACCTGAACAAGTATTGATAATAAGCTAGTAAATTATTGGAGTGTTACCAAATTCATAAAAGTACAACCTCAATTATGTTTTAAAACACTAAATTACCTCAAGATGGGTATTTATTTTAAAAAATCCTTATCTTCTGTTGGAAGATTTCACCATAAGACATCACAGGTATTACCCCTCATCCCCCCATAAAACAATGGGTACACCCATGGAATGACTCACCATTAGTATTACATGTTATTAGCAAAATAAAAAAATTATGAAAGAATCTTGTACCCCCTGACCCCAAGTCAAAACCCTCTTACCACCATTGTTTGAAAATCGGATCCCCCTCAAACCCATTACTAGGGCACACCTTAACAAGTACTAACAGTATACAATATTAGTATAATTTGATACAAATGACTTCTACAGGGGCCGGACACAAAACCTTATTCCTGGGGGCCACGACTACCAACTGGTAGTGCTCCCACAGGTTGCGCATGTTAGATAACCTGATTTCCGCCACAAAGAGATCCTAATCATGGACATATCATTTAGGTAGTAGTTATTAATCCCTAATATATAAACTATGTCTTAAGGACTTAGACAAAGAAGTCAGACACACTGATGTAATTTAAGACTTATGGTCCATGATAAATAAAGCATTAAACCCTTCATTCTAAACTACGCCATATGAGCATAGGAAAACATGTCATACCTTAGACGGACAACTCTATGTCTTATGGACATAGAAAAAGAGCATTAAGACTAACATTTAAAACTATGCATTATGGGCATAGAAATAAATTCAGACATCCTGACACAAAGGCTTGTTTGATGGACATAGACAATAAAGTCAGACATTCTGACAAATAAAACTCTGGCTGATAGACATAGATAATAAAGTCAGACATTCTGACACATAAAACTATGTCTTATGGACATAGCCAAAGAGGAGTTTATAATCTAACTCAGATTATGAATTGTAGATACTTAAAGTCTAAGAAGAGGCTTCCTTCGTGACAGTGCGGTGAGACTGATGCCTGACACATCGTAGTGACTCATAGATACTTTGGCAATGTAGGTGTACGTCCAGAAGTTCTTCCTCCGTCAAATTGATACAGTAAAATATATGATGTGAAGTGAAGGATGAGGCTTATATAGTTACGGACCTGACAAACTCGAAGACAGTTATCATCTGGACATCTAAGGGGGGTAAGGGGCTTAAGTTGCAAAATTGTGCTGAGTGACCAGTAGCGCTCTTTGTTGGTGTGGCGCCCAGAGAAAATTATCTGCCTTTTCTTGGAAGCATGGCTTGAGCGTAAGACGTCGATTTTTTGGTGGTGCCCAGCCCGATCAACTGGGGCAGCTTTCCTGGAGCATTGGTGTTTCCCGGCAATATAAATCCACAGTGAGAGTTAACACCTGCCACATATTATTTGAATATATTAGCACTTATAATCACAGTGTTAATCATATTTATGCTGTTTAATGTTTACATGTAAAACTGGTGCTTTTACATGCTGCAAATGAATGCAGTCAATGAAATTAACATGGTCTTAAAGATCAAGAAGAATAAATTGTGTATTTATTTTAAGATTAGATGCTTTATTTATGACTATCGAGTATTTATTTTATTTGGGATATTTGACATGCACTTGCTGAGCCGAAATTATATCAGCACATGACTTACGAATAAACTCCGAAATAGAATAGATACAACACACAGTTGCCTAGCCATTAATTCATCACTTTGAAGGAGGAAGCCCCTCATTTCATTAATGATACGTTTTTCAGTAATACCGAGAATTAAAAGTGGGACTCTTAACTCAGTATGTAGATGCGCTAATGTGTTGGCCTAGTTATTAGTGATGTTATATTTGCATGCATTGGTAAGACAAAAGCACCTCAAATTATCTTAGTTTTTGTGATTAAGTGGATTTTGGATCTGACTCAACACTACTGTAAATCACAGATTTAATCATAGCATATTTTATGCACTGCATCTTACTTTCCATCCAGGCTAGCAGCATAATTACACTAATAAGATTAGGCTGGGTGAAGTAAAATTTAGAGGAAATACTTGCATTAGCATGGAGGGAGAGTGGGAAAACATTAAAACCACCCAAGTACAAATGGCTTTGATTCAAAGCTTGACCTCCCCTCACCAGAAACCAATTTAGACAAAGCTGATGGCTTTGTTTATGTGCCCAGTGGCGCAGGAATTGGGGAGTACAGGGGTAAAAAGTATGATTTTTACCCCACCCCCAAAATAATATATTAAAACTTTTAAATAATGTAAAGATCTTGTTGAGGCACGATACAAAGTTCCCACTAAGTTAACTAATAAAAATAAAATGGGTTTGAAGCACACACTGAAGAGATTTTGAAAACTCTGATAGTGATAGGAGCTGCATTAGCTACTGCAGAAAGAAGTTTTTTAATGCTTGGATGCATAAAAAACTAACTTTGCTCCCCAATAAGGCAACATAGACTAAATTACCTGTGTCTGCTTAATGCATACCCTGAGTGGCTCAACAAACTTGAGATTGCAAAACTAGTTAGTGGTTTTATAGTTAGTAACGAATATAGGGCAAAGATGTTTGGAAACCTACTTAAGTGTTTCATAACTTTTAATTGAGCCCATTAGATATATTTTTTCTTAATTTGTTTTGTGTGTATTTATTCTAATGTTTGGAATGCCTAAAATAAATTAAAAAAATGCCGTTAAATATTACATTTTCCTTGTCTTTTTTTCCAAAAATGTTATCCCCTATAATAGTACATGATTGTATCTACCCACCCAAATAAAAACATTCCTGCGCCCCATTGGGATATATTTATAAAAGTTCCTAAAACCTTATGGAGGATGAAATGCCTGGGCACATGCCTCAAGTTACATGCTCCAACTTTTGGATTTTGCTCTTTTACTATATATTTCAAAAATTATTGTGAACGTATGTGAAAAATTCAGTGACTTTTTTGTCATACTGACTTTCCTGAATTGAACAGTTTTTTTAAAAAGGTTTAGTTCGTTGAAATACTTTTGACATTCGAATATACACACACACAATTCTCATTTGTGATTGAATGTGCGGAAGTAAAACTGCTCAACTTGCATTATAAAATTGATCAACTAAATTTCAACAAATTATGGAAGCTTGAATAAATGAAACATGTATTTTTAGGTAAGAACATAATGAAGTGATTATGAGAGTTCAGAAAAATAAACGATTTGAAGCTTTGTTGTCTGGTTCAAGTACGGAGTTTATTCCTGTCAGATTCACTTGACTATTTCAATCTCTAATTTACCGATGTAGCTATGAATATATATATTCATATGGTTCAGTTGATTTTAACATTGCAGCCTCGAAATTCAGTTTTGATTTTGGTTCTCTGTAAGTGTGTGTGTGTATATATATATATATATATATACACACACACACACACACACATCAACTAGTTCTTGAAATCTCCTCGGATGCTCCTTTGATGAGTCGTTGGAAATGAATACAATTTTGATGCGAGAGGCGATGGTTTATATATGAACGTGTCAGGAGAGGAACACAAATAGCGGGGTGGGTGGGGGTGAACTTCCAGAACAACATCAGAGACTCTACCAGCGCTTGAGCCAACCGCCGTTCACGGCGTCGCGGAGCGAGCTTCATTTTAGTCTAGTCCAGGAAGTGAGCAAGGTACGGCTAGTGCGTCCTCTGGTCCGAGTTGTCCGTCTCCGTCAACTTGGGCAGGATCCTCTTGTTTTCAATAACACAAGTAAGTTAATAATCTGCCACATATTATTCGAATTCATTAGTTCTTGTATGTATTGAAATGATCATGAATTAGGTATTTTTGGGTGTAGATGCTAGGTTTTGGCATGTTACAATAAATTATAGATTGGTCGAATCCTTTTTCGAATTCGAATTTTAAATTTTCTTTCGAGTCCTCGAATCTTTAAAAATGTATAATTTTAGTTGAATTGAAAATTATTAAAAGTGAATTTAAAAAAAGTCATTTAAGTCTTTGTACTACTAAACAAACAATATTTTGTATATCATGTATATTAAGTCATATAATGTTGTGAGAAATCAATCAAATAAAATAAAACTACACAACACCAAACGGAAACAGTGGGCGTAGCAGCCAGGATATATTTGGGGGGAGTGAGGGAAGATTAAATAAAATTTCGACAAATATATACAAACATCTAGGTTTTGATTATGTGCATAAGAATTAAATTAAAAATATTATAATTTATCTCCTGAGGAGGAAAAAAGTGCTAGAGAGGAAAGTTAGGAGGGTATTGGAAGAAGGGTTGAGGGAGGAGCAACATGGCTTTAAACCAGGTAGGTCCAAAGCAGACCTAATATCCGCCGTGAGTCAGTTGAAGGAACACCATTACAAGTTCAGGATGGATCTGCTGATGGCTTTTCTGGACATGGAAAAAGCTTATGACAGTGTGCAGAAATAAGGTTTGGGAAGAGTTGCAAAATAAAGGGGTAAAAGATGGAATAGTGGGGAGAGTAAGAGAGATGTACAAGGGAAGCGGGAGCTGTGTGAAAGTGGGAGGGAAGCGGACAGAATGGTTTGAGTTGAGGAATGGCTTGAAACAGGGAAGCACGCTTTCACCATTGTTTTTTGTGGTACTAATGGTTGTAATGATAAGAAAAGTGGTAGGAAGAGTAGGGGAAGAAAATATGAAAGCAATGGTGTTTGCGGCCGACCTGATGGTGTGGGTAAACGAGGAGCTAGGGGTGCAGAAACAGTTGGATGTATTGAATGAGATAGTAGTACACTATGGAATGAAGGTTAATGTAAATAAGAGTGAAATTATGATTACAATAAGGAAAATAGGCACAGGAGATGAGTAACATTATGAGATCAACTTAAGAAAGTGGAAAGCTTCAAGTACTTGGGAAGTGTGGTAGAGGGAAGAGGAGGAAATGAGAGAGATATTGGGGAGAGGAGGAAACTGTGCATGATGATAAAATGTGGCTTTCTGCACAGATGACATATAAAAAAATCAGTAACTCCAATATAAACAATATCAATTCATACAAAAAAGTGGCATCTATCAATTAACTTGTGAACACAAATCTGTTTATGTTGGAACACTGGGAGATATTTTGCCACTAGATACTACAAACACTTAAGTGACATTATACATAATTGAAATAAATCAACTTTTGATAACCATCTAAAAATCACTGGTCATATATTCTCAAAGAGCAACTTCTTATCAATACATTAGTAAAACTCCCTCAACACACTAAAATTAAAAGTACCCAACATAACCAGCCCTATCTTCCATAGTAGTTGAGAACTGTTTGAGCCAGTGTATTGAAGATGTTGAAGAATGTTTAAGACCTTTCTTTATCTGCCCCTTCTTTTCTATACCCTATTTTTTTTAAATCACATCTATCCACACAACTTACTTGCAATAAATTTTCATTTATCTTTCAACTATCCAACACCTTAGCTCAGTCAGTAGCATGTATACCTGCCGAGCTAAGTCTCCTAGGTTTGATTCCCGTCATGGCCGAAAATAATATTATAATGATATTTACCACCGCGTCTTACTACCCGTTCAGGTTATACGCTTTAAGTACTAATTACTCTAATGGATTAGGAATTGGGAAGGTTGAATAAGATGAAGTGAACCCGCATTTGCGTGGAGGGAGAGTGGAAAACCATTTAGGAAAAACCACCCCCAGTTCATCCGACCGAGATTCGAACCTCGATCTCCCCATCCTCAGCAGTCGAGCTCAACACGACAAGCGCGTTAGCCAACTACGCCACCGAGGCGGGTCATGGCCGAAAAATGTATTGTTGGTGTAATAGAGGTTTACCCTATCACATTGATAAATTAAAGGCCGGGGACTGGATAATGATCCTGTCCTAGTCTTAAGTATATTATAAGGCACATGAAGCTAAAACAAGTCTAGCAAGCTGATAGTGGAAAATTGAATTAAAAACTTACCCAAATCACAAACTGGAAACGTTAATGGATGTAAAGTAAATATATTTCTACTATTTTTACGCTTGTCATATTTCCATCCAGTTATACATAACTTATTTTAATCATCTTTGGTTTCGACGTTTCTAGTTATTATTGGACAGCCACATCTTTTACATACAGGACTATTTTGTTTTTTACAATTATTTGTTCACTGTAATGAGGTGAGGAACAACACTTTCCTAATCATAGTTAGATAAATATGCCTGCTTTTAAGTAATTCTTTGATTCACAATAGGCCTATTATTTTCTTAACCTACATCATTACATTTATTTCATGTTTTAGCACTTCATTAGGATTATATTTATGAATTGTAGTTTGACCATGCTGTGTGTGTGTTCCTTTCATGAAGACCCGAGGATGATGTAAGAGTACATCAATACTTGTCAACAAATTGCAGCTCACGCAGCCTTCCAACACAAGGAGAAAGGGATTCAAAAATAGAGGCATCATCAATTTGTAAAATTGACTTTTTTCTTAATTTTTTAATACAACTTGTAATACTGGTTTTTCCACTATAATTCTAAATGCTTCAATTAAAATATCAATTTTTAATTAGTCACTTAACACCATCCACACATCAAAATATAATCTCTTAGTATTTACTTACAAGGAAACCACACTTAATTTAAATAAGCCTTGTAACATTATTTGCCACCCTACCATGTATTTCCCTATATTTTCAATGTTTTGTGAATAGTTTCCAATTTATTTTCGTTTGAAATTAAGCACTTCAAAATTCGGCCGCTGTATTGCCGACCTGACAAATAATACTATTTACATCCATTCAATAAAATAAAAGGACGGAAGGAACAACGTATAACATTGTTTTAAATAATGAATTTTGACTTGAGGAAGAACACTTACCTTTTATTAAACATATTAATTATCCTTCTAGGAAGTTTGTTTGACTCTTGTTTTATTTATTTTCAATGTCAGCCATGATTTATTTCAACGCATGCGTAGATCTGTCAAACAAGTGAGTGGTGGGTCTCGTGATTGTAAAAGAAGCTAAAGAGGAAAGATGTAAATAACTCCAAACCAGCGCACTTTTCAATTCTGACAGATAGAAATAAACATTTAATTCTTTATGAAAACATTGTTCACATTCATTGGCATAGTTTAATATTTATATTAAACCTGCATTGTGTTTGATTTTTATCCCTAGTCCATAGCCAACATTTTATATTTTGTTTTAATATATATTAGTTTTCTCTTTGGACTTGGAAGTAAAGAATAGAACATTTTTAAATTTGATTTTGAAAGACTTTCGTTAGGAGACTGGGTCTTCTTCCTCGGTGTTGGTCTAACATGGAGTCAAATCTTTGGAGCTCTTAATTTCAATTATTTTGAAAGAATTAATGGTTGTAAATTAAAGTACAAGTAGCAAATGGAAACCTAAGTGTATGTGCAAGAACTAGACTGTTTATTTTTGTTTAAATTGTGGAAGAATTAGCAATACTAAAGTGAAACAAATTTCTGAAGTTGGGGTTGTTTAAATATGGACTAATTCAATGGTGAGGTCAAGCCAACTCTTCAACTTTAAATTCACATTTTTTTTTTACTTCTATCAAAATCAGAATTCATGTAAGAACTTTCAGAAAGACTAATTCAGACAATTAATTAACATTTTAATTTATGTCTACTTATTTTTTTGTTTCTCTATAATCTGTTTTGTTTCAACAATACTATTTTATTTTGTCAAATTAGAATTATAGCTATTCGGAATTCCATAGGTAGGATTGGGATGTGGTAAAAAAGTTCCAATAATTGTTAGTTTTATAAAAAAAAATTATTGTAGTCTAAATTACTACATTTTATTTCAACAATCCATTTCTTTATTTAAATTGTTCATGTTTTTAGTTTTATGTTTCCCCAGTGGCCTCAAGTATTGAGAGTCGTCGTGCCACTGTCTGAATTAGCCGAGGTAAATTTTTTTTAATCATTATTATTTTTCTCCTAGATCCTAGGAGTGGCGCCCAACAAATCCATAATTTTATCCATCTTAACGTTATGTAAACAAGATTCAGAAGACACTGATACTAGACACAAATATTATAATTCATAAAATACACATTTTTTCATTTTTTAACACCACAGCCTAATTATTAGTGAATGTTATCATTTTTGATATGTTTTAAAATGTTTTAAATGTGTTGAATCTTAAAAAGAGCTTTTTAAGCTATAAGTTAATTTTATGATCATCATTTCTTTATTATTTTAAATTGTAATTATTGTATTGTTCTTCTTGTAACTACATCTCTATGCTTGTTAATTTTATATAAAGTCAATTAACTTTTTTTCTAAATTAATATATTATATTTTATTTTATTGATTTCGTACAACATTTTATTAATTTATTCTTAAGCAACAAAGATAATACTTTTTATATGAATTATTATATCAATACAATTTTTTTTGTTACTCTCCCAACTAACAAGGTCTATGATTCCTTTAACAAATTGATTAAAATTGTTTTTGTTGCTGTTGTCAAGGTCTTCATAATTATTGTATTCACGATTATTTTATGATATTTTTACAATTCTCGATTCTCTCGAATACCATAGGATTCAAGGGATTGAGCATTCGAGCTTCCCATCTCTAGAAATAATATTTTCAAGACATAATTTCTAAACAATATGCATGGTTATCCCTGCATCCGACCATAATTTTATTACCTGTTACAACAGGTGATGAAAATACTTGATGAGGCAGTGTAAGACAACAGATTACAAGTCCCAGGTGTAAATCCAACAAACTAACAGTTCCTTCGGTGGTAGCCACCACTGCATAAACTGAAGCCTTCTTAGAGATAATGGAGCTAGGATTTTCTTGCTTGTCTTCAACATTCACACAGTTTATAAAAGATGAAGTGCAAGATGTTGAGAAAATTGGAGAGTCCAGTTCTTTGGTCCATTTTATAGCTATTTTATCACCATCTTCATGTAGGCAATAGATGGATTTGTTGTGACAACCCAACAGAATCATTTCTTTTAAACCGTTATCAACAGTGGCTGACACAACACATGGCGAGGAGAATATATTGCCGGCGATGTTCATGTTCCACATCTGAAAACAAAATAATACATACAGCATATAGAGCAAACTTTGTTTGATATCAAAACATTTATCAATGCATTTGACCAACCTGTACACTGATTAATTTCTAAAATGACTGTTTTGGCAGTGTTATGAGTGTGTATGTGTAAATGCCTTCAAGAAAAATGTGTTGCATGCAACGTTCTACTCGCAATGTTTTAAACATTTGTGTGGATTAATCCTTAAAGTTATAAAAAGTGACTTTCAGATAATATAAAAAGGGCTTAAAGTTTAATTAGTTTCTATCATCATCATCATCATCATCACTTTCCAGCCTGTGGCCGGGTCACAAATTGTAATACCTTAGTTCCATCAAGCAAAGAGAAACAATGGAGGGTTCCAGCAACCTCCACAAACAGAACTTGTGTGTCGGCGCTCAATAATGCTGGTGAGGAGAACACAGGTGTCTCCAGTCGAGAAGTCCAGACAATGCTGCCGTCAAGCTCAGACAAGGCAGCGCAAGTGCCATCCAGAGTGCCGACAAACACCATGTGAGTGAATGAACTCGCGCAAGGGGACGAGAAGATACTGCCCTCACCTGGTTTAACCGACCACAGCATGGTGCCATCCTATATAAATCGTGAAATTAACTTGTACTTTGGCCATCCAACTTAAACATGTTTAGCAAAGGATTTAATAGCATAATCTCTGGTATGCAGCACATCATTTGACATTTTCCAGAGAAGAATTAGGAGCAGCCTTCCTTACAAGGGATGACACCAAAACTGGGGAAGATTCTGGAAAGCATTGGTGGACACAGCAGAGGAGGTGTGTGTAAAGACAAGTGGTAAGAAAAGATAAAGGAAACATCATGGTGAAATGCTAGAACAAAAGAAGTAGTAACCAAGAAGAACATAGCCTTAAGGGAGTGGTTCAAAGAGAGAACAATGGAGTTTAAGGAAGAATATAAGGCAAAAAAGAAGGAAGGTAGGTAGTGGAGGAGGAGAAAAGAAGTTGGATGGAGATGTGGATGAAAATGATGAAGGAGTACAATGTGAGTAGTAATAACATGCTGTATGGAATGATCAGGAGTAAGATAAGAAATAGAGAGAAACTGATTGGAGGACTTAAGAAAATTGTGGAGAGAATACTTTGAGGACTTGCTAAATGCTAACATGATCACAGAGGATGAGGGAGAGGACAAAGTGAGCACAAGCCAGGAAAGTGTGAGGGTCTTAACCTGGTGAGATGTGGAAGTGCCAATGAAAAGTATTAAGGTTGGAAAGGCAATAGTAGGTGATGAAGTAAGTGTGGAAATGCTGAGAGCAGCAGGAGAGGAAGGACTACAGTGGCTGTAGGGAGACCTGGTGGTCTAGGGGTAAGGTGTCAGACTTCTATGCTGGCGGCCGGGGTTCAATCCCCAGTCCCGGCATAGATTTATCTGATTACCAAATCCTTCCTTCACCTCTGACAAGACATCTTGTGAATGTGGGGAATGCCAGGACTCCGCCGTGGTTCGGATTCCACGTTAAACTGTAGGTCCTTCATTTCATCTCACAATCACCCTACCATTACACATTAGCGTAAGTGCGTATAACCTGAACGGGTAGTAAGACGCGGTGATAATAATAATAATAATAATAATACAGTGGCTGTAGAGTGATATGGAACGAAGATAAGGGCCCAGAAGACTGGAAAGGGGGAATAATAGTACCTATCTTCCAAAAAGAGACCGAAAGAAGTGTGGGAACTACAGGGAAGTCACCTTGATGAGTCACTGTGCAAAGGTGTATGAAAAAATATTGGAGAAAAGAATTAAAGGAATAGTAGGAGGATTAAGAGAGGAGCAATATGGCTTCAGACCAGGAAGGTCGACAGTTGATTTTATTTTTGCTGTGAAACAGTTGCAAGAGCGACACTATGAGTACATAAAAGACCTGCTTATGGTCTTTCTGAATATTTAATACAGTAAAACTTTTCATATCTGGACCTCTAATATATGAAACAGCTAACCATATTTTTGTTAGTGTAATATTTTCAGTAGCTGAACTGCCAAATAAAGGTTTTATGTTAGTAAAACCTTTATTTGTTAAGATATACATACCGAAAAAATAATCTTAAGAAAATTTCAGACTTTTTTTTAAGAATAAATTACAAATGTAAATACTGGATGTACATGTCATATTCAAAAAATATTTTTCTGTAACTATGTTTGTTACATAATTTATAAAAATTTTTTTTTACCTTTTAACTCTTCAGAGGGGTATTAATATCATATTTAAAAATTTGCCTATTCAAAAGGGGTTCAACCCTCTTTATTTCAGCTATCAGAGGTTTTACTGTATTGGAAAACAAAAAAACGTGTTTATTGCCAAGTTCCACTATAAGATAGCGTTATTTCTATTTACCTGTACACTGAGGCAATAGAGGGACTGGTCGTATGATCCAACCACTACAGCAGAGCCCTCTCGACACAAAGTTGGTGAACTCTTCACCATCCCTCTTGTGGGAAACTCCCAAAACACATCACCCGAACTAAGATGAACACAGTATACACTACCATTGTAACAACCTAGGAACGAGATTGTAATTAGTATAATTATATCACCAAGATTATTTTTAACCAGTAACAATGGTATTAATTACTATATAATCTGAACATTGGATCTGAAATGTCATTTTACCGACATTTCTTTACTTTACATCCATTACTGTTTCCAGTCTGTGTGGCCTGGGTCACTTTTTTTATTCAAGCCATATATTTTCGATTATCGGCTCGCTAGGTCTGTTGTAGCTTCATATGGGTGCCTTATAATCTAACTTAAGACTAGGACAAGCACTACATTCAGTCTCTGGACGTTTATTCATCACTGAAAGTGTAAACCCACATTTCATCAATGATACATTTTTCGACCATGCCAGGAATCGAACCCGGAACCTTTAGCTCAGTAGAGATACGCTACCAACTGAGCTAAGGTGTCAGCGAATCCAAATTTGATTGATGATATTCTCAAGTTGGTATGATTTTCATTCTTCAGTTAAGATTTTGTTTATAGTGGTTCTTTAGTTGATGTAGAAAATATAACTTAAAGAGATAATATCACTTTTTAATATACCATTAGCTTAGATTAGATTAAGTGGCAACCTAAGTTCATTTGACAATAGAAATTTTATTGCACCCATGAAAAGCATAAAATAGCAAGTATGACCCCTTATAAATCATGAACTGTAATGATTTGGAATCAATGAATCATTTTATAGCTTATATTTATACATTTGTAAAAGTGTGCAATACATTTTTACTTTTGAATGACCTTGATGGTCTTAGGTCTGGTTGTTGGGATTCTCCTAAAGCTATTTTGGGCTAGACCACTTACAAGAATCATAAAATTCTTAAAATAAATATGATTTAAAGTATGAGCTAATTTTAACATTGTTTCAAAATCTTAGCTAATAAATGTGCATGTGAACTCTAAAAATCAACTAGCCTTATGAATTTGAAGGATCAATTACCAAAATGAAATACCTTACATATTTCACTACTTAATTTGCATCAACATACCAAAATACAATGAGATGAGACTATATTTAAAATAACCATTCTCTTTACTTAATTATTGCATTGCCTTCAAGAAACTAACAGAAACATGTTCACCCAGAATTTATATTGTATGCACGAACTATCACAACTTTAGTTGACCACTTATAAATGAGAAAATGAGATGCAAAATGAGAAGTTCAAACCTTACCTACTATTCCAGCATGTCCAGAAGGAATTATACAAACAGATGACTCAATTCTGTCAGGTAGCTCTGTTAGGTTTACCAACTTGCCAGTCTCATTGTCGAGAGAAACAAGTTTGTGAGAATGTGAACCAACAACAGTGACTCCTCTGCCACTAGCAACACACACACACACACAAAAGACTGTTTAAGACTAGTCAGCTAGTTTGAGGTTTAAGATGCACACTTCATAAACACACAACTTAAGAAAACTTAGGGTAGCGTAGATTTTTTAAAAAGCCTCTTAAAAAATTCAAAATATTATTGTGAACATTGATAAAATTTTAATATAGTATTAGTTTTATTTTATATGTATGTATTTATAGTACTCAATCCAAAGGTAGGTTGGATCAATAACAGTTCCACCGTTGGCTGACTGAGGAGTAAGGTAGATTCCCCGTTGGTTTTCTCACTAAGCAAAAAGGTACTATCACACAGCAGTCTATTTTATAGGTATCTATATTTCTATAAGAAAAATCTCTTTTTGCTTTATGAGGTAATTGAATTATATTTGGAAGAAGGTAAAGGAAAGGTGGATAGAAACATATTAAAGGAATGAACACAATATAGCTTTTACAATGAAAAGAACACAGTTCATACTTTATATTCCTGCCACAGGACGAAGAGGTAATGGCTGCTTCTTAAAAAAAATCTGTCGTTACTGCCTAATCCCCGACCTAGGTTTCATTCTATTGGAACTCATTGGGGGGAGTGTGAAATGTGCTATGCAACTTACTAAAAGAGGAAAACAAGACACTAAGGAAAGGAAAAGGGAACTTCTAAAGAATGATAGGACACTTAGATAGGAACAAGTAAAAGGAATAACACAAAGAATAAACACAGGAAATGGATATTGGATGTGAATATATAATATCTCTCTATTTAGTAGCAATTTAAAGTGAGAACTGTTATTTTCATTGCAAGACATATTGTGTTTGTTCCTTTTATATGTTTCTATCCACCTTTCCTGTACCATCTTCCAAATATAATACAAATACCCCATTACCACATAAAGTGAAAAGAGGATTTCCTTAGAGAGATATATTATATATATTTACGTCAAATGTCTATTTCCTGTGTTTGTTCCTTATGTTATTCCTTTTACATGTTCCTATCATTCTTTACAAATTCCCTTTTACTCCCTTTAATATTTTCTGTTTCCTCTTTTAGTAAGATGCATTGCACATTTCACACTTCTCCCCCCCGGTTTAGTTCCAAAAGAATAAAATCTAGGTTGGGGGATTGGTCGGTAACAATCAATTTTCTTCAAGAAACAGTCATTACCTCTTTGTCCAATGGCACCAATATAAAGTGTGAACTGTGTCTTTTTCATTGCAATAGCCATTTTGTATTAATTCCTTTTATATGTTTCTATCACCTTTCTTCTACCTTCTTCCAAATATAGTTAAAAGCATCTATGATACATAATAAAAGTGAAAGCTGCATATTACATGACCTGACATATGAATACATGAAAATAAATCTAGTAATTCTTCTAGCTGTTGGATAAGGAAATTGAATGTGATAATTGGATAGTCCCATATTGATTCTATTATTTTATAAATAAATAATTAGTGAACAGGCTATTAGCTGTTGTTCCCACTTAATATTAAGAAATAAACAACAATCAGACACAATAACAATAATTATTAGCACTTAGTCAATTTGACAGTGATAGGTATTTGATCTTTGCCAAGAATTAAGTCTGTGACCCTTAGAATAATAAAAAGATGGCCAACTGATTGTGCTTAAACAGTCCTTTTTCATTTACTTACTAAATAAAATCATTTTATTTCCCTTTCGCCTTTTATTTAATTAGTTTTAAAAGTAAAAACCCATTTATCCTAGTGATTGAAATAGATATTTTTTCTAGTAGCTATTGAAATAAAACCCATTTCTCTTATTTATTGAAATAAAGTAATGAAATATGAGATCATAAAAGCTCTTAAGTTCAGTTATATTGGCACATACTAAGAGAGGCCAGATCATCACAACCTCAAATGAATTACTTACCTCGTGTATTGTGCAATAGCTGGAGAAGAGTCTACACATTTCCTCAAATCAAACTTCCATCTGATATCAAGCTTTGGATTCTCTCCTAAACACCACGGGACATTACATTCCCTACCATCGCAATAAATAACAGTTTTGCCACGACAGCTAGTGTAACACAACTGTTCGTCAAGTTTGCATTCACCACATATCATTAACTTAGAAGGCTCGTTGTCTGAACAATATTTTTCATTGGCTCTATTATTTTTCTTTTTATAATACTCTGACTTATTTTGACAACTCCCAAAAATGTCTTTCATTTCAGTAAATTTGTGGGGATTAATAACATCTTTTACTATAAGTTCACTGGAATTTACTATCAAACATTTTTTATTTTTACTATGTTCATCTGTAAAAACCTTGTTACATGTACATCCTACTTTTGAGTTTATATATTTATGTTTTGACTTAGGTCTTTTTTCCAGCTCATTGGCTACTCTTTTCACACCTTGTGAACCCAAAACACAATTATATTGTTCTGGAATATTTTTATTCAGACGCAACGGTGAAGTATTCTTAACTAAAGTGAACTTTATGTTTCCTGTTGAATTGGAACAGCTATATTCTGAATCTTTTGTGACAGTATCCACATTAATCTGTGAAGGCACAACAGCCCCAAAATTCAAGCTACTATGCCCAGAAGAATTCTCCTGGTGGGCATAGTTCAAAGAATGGCTAGTCGAAACTAGACACTCGCAACATTCTCGGAGACTTGAACCGCCAAGAAGTTTGGGAATCAATTCTGGGGAAACAGCCTGATCAGTAATCTTCTCCAGTTCTGCAAGAAGCTGCAAGGCAATGAATGAAGTCCCACCATGTTGTACGAACGTATCTTGCTGTTGAAGTGTGGACAAACCAAGGTATTTGGAGCACAGTTTGTGAAAAGTATCCACTGCATCAACCTTAACAAGTGGTTCCTCGGTGTCTCGAACTTTGCACAGCATTATCTGTTTTAATTTTTGATGATCAATTTTTCCTGTTGAATACAATACAGTTTAGTATTGTAGATTATTGTATTTTATTTTTACCTATTAAGAGTCACTTATTAGTTGTTTGTTAATTATAAACTGGAGCCTTAGAATAAATCATTTGAAATAATAAATGATAACCATAATTTATTAAATATATCTTGCTATTTTATGGTTTGCCAAATTGACAAGAATACCAAATGAATATGTCAACATTATGCATTAATATGCTAATGAATATTGAATTATTGATATATCAAATTTTGTAACAACATTGGTGAGTCTATGCCCACATATTGGCCTAATTATGTAATTTTCATGTGTTTTATATACAGTCTAAAAAATTACATTTATATTATTATTATTTTTACATACATGTATTTAAAACTAGAAAACAGTTTTATATAACCAAGTGAATCTGTCGATCATTTATCTAGAATTTAGTTTCAGGTTGGGGAAGGGAAACAAAACTTTATTATTGTATAAACATGTCTGGAAGTTCTTAAACTAACAGATTCATTTTATTATTTATGATATCATATGCCACAAAAGTAGCCAGATGTGGTTGATACATAATATCTTTATTGATTGTTCGACTCAGATGAATGCTTATGTTGCATGTAACCTAGATTAAAATTATCCATAGGTCATATGAAGATTTATCACTAAATAATCACATGGTCTAATACGTCACTCTCATGTTAAACTAGACTGCCAGTAACAGAGACATCAGAGTTTGAATTCCAGTCAAGTGTACTAGGGCTGTTTAAAACAAAATGTTTCCCACTCTACCACCACATGAATGAAGGTACATTTCCTCTTTCCCGCTTCGATTGCATAATTAATGTATGTGTATAGCCCAAACAGGCACTAAGGTTAAAAAAAAAGATGATAATGATGTCTCGAAGAGGTACATTTTAATTTAATTGAATTAAGTGGTAGAGAATAGTTTTAAATAATGAATAAGATTTAATTTGTTGAAATATATTACAACCATAAATTATTAGATACCTACCATTATTGGTGAGTGGCCAAACAGGGATTCTCGTTATAATATCAGGTATCGCCGCTGGTGGTAGGCTTTTGACCAGATACTGTCGAATGGCTGGCTCCAGGCACTTCCCTTTGGATCCAAGGAGCAAGCCAAGAGTTCCAGATTCACTGTCCCACACACAGTGGCATTGACCTAATCCAGGATATTTATTTGCGACTTGTTCTACCAAATACAGACTCACTCTGTGGCCATGGCGCTTCACCATTCGGTCTTTGCGGCCAACATAGAACAATTGTCCACTTTGACTATCCACCTGGAGACAGATTGGAGAGAACCATGGTTAGTTACACAAAATGCTTCATCATTCGCATCTTGCGGCCATCAAAGAACAATTTGTTAACAGGGGCATAGCTAACAGGGAGTGTGGAGGAATCAAGAGCAATAGGTTTAAAGTTTCCTTTATGTCAGTGTAGTTCTCCTTAAGGGGGGGG
>CABEEJ010000788.1:101288-216582 GCA_901482245.1 Timema douglasi
CGCTTGCTAGCAATAAAAAGTGCCATTGATGACATATGGTCATGGCCGGTCATGGTAATTAGTATGATCGAACTAGTGCCAAGTCATTAAAAACATTAAAACACATAGACCCTAACTAATCCATTGTTCAGTGCAAGCAGTTTAATCTTGACATAAAAGTGAGGTTGTGGCCCTGGTTGTTCATATTTATTTGAGTTAAAATTGACAACCTTGACATATAAAATGAATCTTAGATATTTGGCTTTATGCACTAATACTCTTACCACTGAACCATCCCGGCTCATCTAGTAACCAGTGCCACTCTTCATTTCTTAAGAAATTAACCTATTGAGTCATTATTTACCATTTGTTTTCACTCCGTCTCTAAATAGCGATCATATGTTGAGTTTTTGTCAATTTAGGTGGTCAAAAGCGAATAACAAACAATTTGATTTTAAGTAAGTTTTTTTTTGTAGAAGTGACATCTGTGGTTCACTTGAAAATGCTTTATGAACAAGAGTTTCTAAAAGGCTGCATTGCCTTCATAAATTAAGATGGTGAACTGGACGAAACAAAGGCCATTGATGACATCAAATAAACAGTGTTTGGTTGTGTGTATGTGTATTTGCTTACAAAATAAAAATGTTTCATTTTGAAATTAGTATTTTGTATGACTTGTGCCGGGCTAAAAGCATTTAACCCATCACAAAAAGATATAATCCATTCTCATTATAGTCACTATTAAAACATTATCCGACCACCTTCTAAAATTAACTTTGACTCACCATGTCTTCTATGAATGTAAATAGGTCACACAATGACAACAAACAACCAACTTCAACGAATTCGACACAAGTAATGAGTTGTTTTAATGGAAAGTATTGTCTGTGCTTTCCCAACAAAATATTATCTCGTGTTACCCGCGCTTGCACTCAACATGCTGTCCCGACCTCGGGAACATCCCCTTCTAGAAATTACTATACTTATTCACGAAGGGAGGAGCGATTTTCCCTTCCATGCCTCTCCTTTTTGTTAGAAAATTTGATCATGTAAATTAGGATGTCCATGAGAAACTTATTGTACACTTAGTGTTATTATTATTAATAGCACCGCGTCTTACTACCCGTTCGGGTTATATGCACTTACACTAATGTGTAATGGTAGGGTGATTGTGAGATGAAATGGAGGACCTACATTTTAACGTGGAATCCGAACCACGGTGGAGGCCTGGCATTCCCCACATTCACAAGATGTCTTGTCAGAGGTGAAGGAAGGGTTTGGTATTAAGATAAATCTGTGCCGGGACCAAGGATTGAACCCCGGCCGCCAGCACAGAAGTCCGACACCTTACCCCTAGACCGCCAGGTCACCCTACACTTAGTGTTAACCTCGCCTGGAGAAGAAATTCTTCACACTAGACAAGCACCTCTACTAGTCGTACCTCCATGGTGGAATGGATGGTCTCACCGCCACAACGAAGATAGTTTGTGGTATGTAACTATACTATTGTATCTTCATCAGAGATCCCGTGTTTGGGTCAGATATGTTAATTTAATTATTATAGTTTAATTTTGTTGGGATGTAGAATTTAATTTTATCTCCTTTTGAGAACTCTTGTATGGGTCAGAAATGTTAATTTAATTATGTTTACTTTAGAAAGGTAGTTGTATTACTTTTCCAGGGTAATCTTGTTTGAATGTATGATGTTTTTATTTCTCCTTCTGAGTCTTATGTAGTGTGATTCAAGCCATATTTGGCATTACATCTTTATGACCATGTTGAGTAGGATCATGCTAGACTTATGTTTTTATGTTTTGGGCTAACAAAACTCAGTCATAATGAATAATCTGTCTTTTTCTAATCACTGACGATTAAACAGCGCTACAAGCTCTTAGAACTTTGAAACTTGTTCTTAATTCAATCTATGTATGAACATAAGGCGAGTTTTCGCTAATGATTTGGTTACGTCTTGGTATTGAGTGTTTTTGACCAAGTGGTTCTGACCAAGGTGGAGTGCAAAAACGATTTTGAGAGGTTTTTCTTTAAAAAAGTAGCAGTTGGGGTGGAGTATATCTAACAGCTGGTAGTTGAATTTATGTAATCCTACTACATGTATTGCAACTCGGCGGAAAATGAGCTTTTTAATTTTATTCTTAGTTAGATTGTTACTTATTGTGACTAATCCTAATAGTTACACATCATGTCATGCTAGAACATATTTCTCCAAAAATAACCCTAAGGAAACATGAGGTACGTATATAATATTAAATAGGCCTAGATCATATAGTACTCTCTTTTATCCATAGCTAAATGGTTTTTAAGTACCTACTTACTGTCATGTATTTCTAGTTTTGATTTACAAAAACTTAAAATCCAATGACTACAAAGTTATACTCGTTTAAATCTAACATTAGAAGTGATACTGTTTTGAAATTGGTGCACAAATTATCAGCTCATTGGTTGTTACAATATGCTTTAGTCTGTTCAAGGAAAGCATTACCAGACAGAGCTCAGGTATCATCTTGGTCATTAACATTTCGTTAACATCTTGTTACTTTTGTGAAACAGACGAAAATAACCTCATTTCTTGTAACCTCTCATGTATTGTAATCTCAAACATCTTTGTTGAGGTTAATTGTCGCTCAACTATTAATTTATTCATTGTTTTGTTGGTAGACATGTAACGCGAAAATTTATCTTTTGTTTTGCATTGTTATTTATTATAAGAACAATTTGAATTCTTTATTGTTATCTTTATTTTTAAGTTCAAGTAAAATATCAGACACAACATAGATAGACAAGAATTAAATGACGTGTCGAATATTTGTTATTTACCTTTGTTATTTACCGACATAGACAAACAAAAGTTATTAATTTGTTCAATAAACTTCGTAAAATCAACAACCTGTGTCTTTGCTGTCACAAAACTTTAATAATAAACACTCTTTCATATAATCTGTTTTCTATGTTATGTAAGCAACCGTGACCTTGTCTACAATTTGATAGCTATAAATTAGGCAAGGAACGTGTTGCAGGCTCTTTATTTAAGTTATAAAAATAAATTTATTTATTTTGGTGGCCAGTTATAAGAAGATACCAGTGTGATTATAATACATTTTAAGTGATTATTTCAGGTACTATAATATCACTTGTTGCCATAACCGCAAAACCAAAATCATAATATGAAGAATGACCCTGGGCATGGGATGACTTCTGAATAGCTCAGTGAATAGATCAGTGGTTAGAGAGAGCATTGGCATACTAAGACAAATGTTCCAGGTTCAATTCCTGTGTCTAGGTGACATTTTTCAATTTAAAGTTTATAAAAACATCATAGTTTTATCAATATATTTTGTTCTTTCATTAAGTTACAAAAAAAGTAAACTATACAATACCAGTAATCCCTATGGAAGTATTATTAGAAGTGTTTTTAAACACTTTTGATTGATAATATAGTACTTAGAAAATAAATTTTTACAAATAGGTTAACATTAGTGACTTTAAACCAATGTTTGCAATACATATCTTCTGTTAGTTGTCAGTTACCACCACTTCAGTGGTGAAATGACTCTATATATTTTAATTAAGCTAACGGTGACCTGGCGGTCTAGGGGTAAGGTGTCAGACTTCTATGCTGGCGGCCGGGGTTCAATCCTCGGTCCCGGCAAAGATTTATCTGTTTACCAAACCCTTCCTTCACCTCTGACAAGACATCTTGTGAATGTGAGGAATGCCAGGCCTCCACCGTGGTTCGGATTCCACGTTAAACTGTAGGTCCTTTATTTCATCTAACAATCACCCTACCATTACACATTAGCGTAAGTGCGTATAACCCGAACGGGTAGTAAGACGCGGTGCTAATAATAATAATAATTAAGCTAACTTTGCACGGTTTTTCTCTACTCACCAAGTTGTAAAGTATATAATATATTATTTAAGCTTATGTGATAAGAATGAGGAAGAAATAAAATAGAAGAAATGTGCCTGCAACTTCCATGAGGGAGAGTGGAAAACTATTTAGAAAATTACTTGGTACACCCAATCAGGATTTAAACCTTGACCTCAATCTCACCAGCAAACCAGACTAAATGAGTCCAACACTTATACTGTGTGACCACTTAATTTTAATATTAATCAGTAGTAAGTTGCTTTTAAAACTTTTTAAATACCTATAAGAAAATGTATCGAGGCAATATTAAAAAAAATCCTGTTTATGAAAGAAAAAAAGCAGAGTTTGTGGTGATTTCTCATAAGTGGAATGTTCCTTGTAGCATGCAGTGTCTAGTTTTAGTAATGGGCAGAAGGCAGATATTTATAAATTACTCTGCTTTATTCAAATATAAACAAATTAACCATTTTTTCTTATATCCTCCCAACCCCGACCCCCTATATCTCCACACCCCAATAAAATTGTACAGTGTCAAAGATTTTTGTTTTTAACAAATGGGATCCCTAGGTAAATCAAAATTGCCTCAGATGCACACATTTATTTATTTAGTATGGCGGCAAATTGGACCTATTTCAGTTGGTGGAAATCCTAAATGCACACCAAACTCAGGGTGGCTACATACAGTTTATTATAAAATTCCCTGCCTGCAGCCATTATGGATCTATATTCTTGACTTGTCTTGATGTCAATCAAACATTATATCTCACCAACCTACCTTTACAATATCTCCTGTAGCTCTGTACAAAGGTAGTTCTAAGTTGACCATCAGCTCTTCATTAATTAGGCAAACTCGATCCATGCTACCTTATAACACCAAAGAAAAAAATACTTAATTTAAATCTTTGCTTTTTTTTAGCACCATGTCTTACTACCTGTATTAATTACACTTATGGTTTTAGAGATGTAAACGGTTATATTAATGGGAAGTGTACCCGCATTTGTGTTGGAGGGAGAATGGAAAACATTTTTTTTAAACACCCTCAGTACACCCAACCGAGATGTAAACCTCGATCTCCCCATCATCAGCAGACTAATTTACTGCAATAGTAGTGCCTTGGACCATGCAGTTAGCAATGCAGGTCTAAATCTTTGCTCAATGACAAATATTTTCCAATTTTTGGGTAACGCATGATTAGTAACTAAATATAAACATATTATAAGACAAACATTGGGCCCCTAGTGAGCCACAAAACATGTATAATAATATATTGTACCTTTCGTTTACCCTGAAAGGTAGCAAGCTTACCTTGCAGTGTTCCACTATGGCAGTGATTCTCAAACTAGGGTACACATACCCCCAGGGGTATGCAAGCGACTTTCAGGGGTTACATAAGCAGCTCTCAAGGGAAAATGTGCAAAATGACAAAAGAGTCAAACATAGCGGGGAACCAAATGTGATGGGGAATTTTCAAGGGGACTGAGGGAAATTATCTCCTTTGATTGCTTATCTGATATTTGTAATATGGGGAGAATTTATCATTGGGGTGCTTTATACATTTTGTCATGACCGAGGGGTACATTCTAAAAAATATGTTTGAGAACCACTGCACTATGTTTATTATTAGCACCACGTCTTACTACCTGTTTGGGTTATAATATGCATACACTCACACTGCACTATGGTTTATCTTCTAAGTTAGGGTTATAGTGTAATCCATCAAGATTATTTCGCTACCTTGGAATCAAATCAATTGTAGGCAGTAACGCACCAAGAAGTTTAATTTGATGGGGGTAAAAGAGGGGAGAAAAGAGAGGGTATTAAAGTATTAAAATATTATATCTGTACTTTTTTAAATTTTGAACTTTAGGGGGATTTTTTAATGTATTTCCAAAAAACCTTTTGAATATTATATCATAAAACTGGTCTTGAAATGTATCCTATGTAAGAGACACATTTTGAGTGGTATTATATATTTTAGAGCTTTGCTTTGTATGTTTTAAGACGTTATTAAAATTATTTGTAATATGGGGGGCAAATCTCCCATTTGCCTCCCGCTCCTCTCCCCTTCTCACAGACACACTACTGATTATATATTCCATTCACGGTGGAAATTACTCTCTGAAAGGTCTTTTTTCCTACCAATATCCTTCTATATAGTAGATTTATGGTAGGGAAAAAGGCCTTTCAGAAGTCAATTCCTACGGTGAATGGAATATAGGTGATCATTGTTCCTGTAGGATAGATTTGTGTCATTATACTTTATAAATTAATTTTTGTTTTTTATCTCTCTAAAGAAAACCTAATTTCACTTTGTGAGGTACATTTTTCTATACATGGAAGGCGGTACAAGGAAAAGGGATAGGAACAAATAAGTAACAAATACTTAATGACTTTTACAATGAAAAGAAGAAAACAGTTATCACCTTACACAGTTGTCGCTGGGCAAAGAATTAATGGCAGCCTCATGGAAAAAAAAAGATCGTTGATCTAGGTTTCATTCTATTAGTACTCATCAGAAGTGAGTGTAAAAATCATGACACAACTTCCTGAAAGAGACAACCAAAAGAACTAAAAGGAGGTAAGAGAGAGTGGTAAAGAATTATAAGATATTATATAAATAGGAACAAGGAACATAGAATTGTTGATTTTCTTCAAGAGTGAGCCATTACTTATTTTTATAGTGGCAGCAGTATAAAGTGGGAGATGTGTTCTTCTTTTCATTGCAAAATATATCAAGTATTTGTTGGGTACTTGTATTTATTCCTTTCTCTCTTTCTTCTGCCTTCCTCCTTAAATAGCTCTATATTTTTTAATGATAGTTTTATAAAAAAAAGTTTTTTTAAATATACTCAAAAATATCTTCCAAAATGTAAAGTAACTGGAATATGATGTTAGTACACTATCTGAAAATGGAATTATGTCAGTACATGGCTTAAAAAATAGTCATGGGGCTTACAATGAAACCAACATTTGGTACTAATTATGTGCCGTTTACATAATGTGTTTCAAATCTATGTTGAAAAATAATACCTAGACATAAAAAATCAAACCCAGAAAATGGATTTACTGTGTCCTCGACAAGTCACTTTGACTGTGTTTTTGACAACAATGAACTAGATGACACAACGTGGGCACAGTTATAATAGCTCATCATTAGGAGCATTGGCCCAGCGGATCAATTCCCGTATCTATCTGCAGTTTTCTTAGAGTATGTTTGAAAAATTTTAATCATTTAATTATGGTAGCTGCATTTGTGACCAACCCAAAATCTTCTAAGACACAGCTCCACCCATACTCCCTTTACTCTGGCAACAACCCCTGTGATTACACTACTGTTGATCAAGATGCTATTATTAATGGTTTTATAGTCCTGAGAATACACATATCACTACGATATCACCTTACTTTCAAAGATTAAACATGAAGGCCAATATATACTAACTAGCTAAGGTTGTTTTTACTGGTAATATACTCTAGTGCCAGTAATGGTTATCATTGACTTAATATACAGTGTTTCAGTCATTAGAATAAAGAAAGTTGAACTTGTATTGGTGGGAACGTTGGCTAAAGTGTCAGCCTCATCTAGCCTGCTGATGATGAAGTCAAGGTTTGAATCTTGGCTGGTTGTTCTGAGGATGGATTTTCCTAAATGATTTCCCCCTCACTATTCCTCCACACAAATGTGGGTAGATATTTTTTCTAAATGTCTACCTTACTCATTCTTAATCTATTAAAATATGGGGATAATCCAAATAGGTAGTAATACAGTGCACAGAACAAAGATTAATGTGTGAGGATATAAATACAGAAGAAATGTGACTAACGAGAAACATTTTTCCCCCCTAAACAGGTGTAACAACAGGATTCAGTTTTCCCAGAATTTCATTCTTCCCAGTCTACACAGACATTAGTGAAACAAACCTAACTTAAACCATATTAAATTTAGTTTTTTTGACACCTTAGCTCAGTCGGTAGCACATCTCTCTACTGAGCTAAGAGTCCCTGGTTCAATTCCCTGTATAGCAAAAAAATGTATCATTGGTGAATTGTGGACTTACCTTTACACAGTAATAAATTAAATGCTGGGGGCTGCATGTTGTGCCTGTTCTAGATTTAAGCTAATTTATAAGTCGTGTGCTGATATAAACAGTCAATACAAAAAGTCCACATTAAACAACTCAAATAAATGAAAAAACTTCAGTTTTAAAGGCTCGGCCTTTTGCTCTTGTATTTTAGACTTTCTTTTGACCTCCATGGATCTCAATAAACGAGTAATTCCCATCGCGGACAAGCCAGAAACATTTTTTTTTTTTCTATTATCAAACTCAACAAATAGGTATACCAACTTTCGTGTGTTCTGATCTCCTGTGTTTTAAATATTTGGCTTGTCGTGCCACCCAGTTACATGCTGTGGGCACCTAACATAGCATTCGTAGCTCCACCTTTTTTTGTTGAATTCACACCCTGAGTTTATGCAACCGCTCCGCAGCATGTTAAAATGTCAAGTCTTCGAAACATCACAGCCAACAAAGCATGTTTCTGAATAAATGATTATTCTTACCTCGACAACTCAAATTTGTAAAGTATCCAAAACTTTGGTTATCCAAGTCTTGTTTTCCATTATTGGCTTTCCATCCTCGCTAAGGGGCATTTCCTTATAAACCACTTCCCACATTCTGATTACTAAGTAATTAGTTTTTTGCACCATGCCTTACTAGCTGTTCAGGCTAAAAGTATTTTATTACACTAATAATTTAAAGCAAGGGAAGGTATAATTTAGTTTTTATCAGTATTTGGGTGGGTTGGAAAAAAAACACTCTCAGTAGGCCTACACTGAACCGAGAGTCAAACTTCGACCTCTCCATCATTAGTAAACCAGACTAGATGAGCTTGGTATTTAGATAATATGCCCATTGTTATGGGTTTTAAATTAGTAAACGTAAATTTCAGATATCTGTTAGCATTAAAAAAATAAAGTGACTAAAACAAAATAATTGAAGCTATCAACTTACCAATAAACATTTCCCCCTCTCCTTCGTGCACTTCAACTCCTAAAGTGTCCCGGACACTCAACAATGTCCCAGATAATGCTGTGCCTAGTGGAATGGGATTAACACTCTCAAGTCTGTACTTATCGACAAAATATTTGTCATGGCACAAATCTATCTCATGGAGTGAAGCCCAACATGACACCTCTGTTATCCCATATATGTTGTATAGTTTACAGTCAACATTACCCCCCTTCCACTCCACTAAGATATCCCAATGTGGTGGAGGTTCCCCTCCTAGAATTAAAGCTCTCAAAGTAGACTTTGGTCCAAACATAATGTTCTGCAGGGTTTCGATGGGCCACCGTGACAGGAATGATGGTGTCACTTGCATGACAGTCACACCCAAATAAGGTGGGGCCATACAAGGAAAGAGAGATTCTGAGAGACGAGTGTGCGACAGTTTGACTTCGTTTGAAACAACAAGAAGAGCAGCACCAGATGAGAGTGCCAAAAATATGTTCACGATACTTGGATCGAATGTTAGAGGCGCAGCTTGAAAAATTACATCGTTAGGCTGGAGGTTTAGTCTGCCTCTGAAACAGGTTTGTACAATAACATTGAAACAATCACATGATATATTGGCTCTGGCAAACACAAGCCGCAAAAAACATTTATTCCAATAATTTTATTAAACTCTTCAATTCTTTATCATTTGAAAAAATATATGTTATATTAATTATTATATAAATCCAGTGAGTTTTGCACAGAGCTAGGTAATAATATCAAATAAGTTGTGTACGGTAATAAAATAATTTGACAGTTAAAGTCAATTTGACTTACAATAATATTTCAATTAATTTATCATCAATATTTTCAGTTGACATAATATTTAAGTCAATAGGTGTCCTAATTATTAAATTTCTGGATTGTTTTAGTGACATACAATTAAATTAAATTTGTATGGAATAGTAAGGATCTAAATTTGATACTTGTTTGATTACCGCAGAGTCATTGTTATTATTATGTGATACGTGACTGATAATACATATTATAGGTATATTAAATATATATATATAAAAGCCTCTATAATAGTTTATTAGTTAATAGTTAATGCAAATGAGACTTGTATAACTTATGACACTTAAATAAGAAGTAGGGTCTATCTCGTATCTCAAACGGGTGACCTTGGCGGTCTAGGAGTAAGGTGTCGGACTTCTGTGATGGGGATCCGGGTTTCAATCCTTGGTCCCAGCAGAGATTTATCTGATTACCAAACCCTTCCTTCACCTCTGACAAGACATGTATTAATCACGTCTTGTGAATGTGTGGAATGCCAGTCCTCCACAGTGGTTCAGATCCCACGTTAAACAGTAGGTCCTCCACTTCATCTCACAATCACCCTACCATTACACATTAGCGTAAGTGCATATAATCCAAATGGGTAGTAAGCTGCGGTGCTAATAATAATAATATCTCAAACATCTCAAGTTATAGGTGTATTTAATGTGTAGTTTATAGTTAGTTATATTGCATTTGAAGTGATTTATATATTGGCGCTAAGCGCTTATTAAGATTCATGGAATCATAAATATTCACCTGTGTAATCTACCCATATAGGCCTAGGTTTAATGTGTCAGTATTACTACTGATGAAGACGCCGAGGTTTGAATCCTAGTCAGGTGTAGTGGGGATGGTTTTCCACATGTGATTTATTTCCGCGAGCTTCTCACACCCTCTACGTCAATGTAAGTGCATTTCCTCGACAACTAATGGGATTATTCTTCATTTACATTAAACTAATCTGTTAATAGCCTAAGAAAAATGTCAACCTACCACCGCAAAACACTCAAGGAAACGCTTTTTAAATCTGAGTCTAAGACTTCAACTGAAGACTATGTGGTAAAATATGAATGTTTCAGAGAAACCAATATTACTATCAAGGCTGCCCCAGCTTTTAATAACATTGGCGACTTAAATGCCTTATAGGCTACAGTAATGGAAAAAATACTAGCCTATTTTTTTTATAAGTGTCTTTTACTACCTGATCAGGTTATATGCATGTATGAAGAAAAAAACCTAATGGGGTTGAGATAAGCTAAGAAGCATTTTAGAGGTAACCTACCTGCATTTGCATGGGAGAGTGGGAAGCCATTTAGGAAAAACACCTTCAGTAGACCCAATCGAGATTCAAACCCCAATTTCTCTGTCACCAGGCCAGTCTAACACAATAGTGGCGCCTAAGACCATTAGGCCACTGAAGCGATTCAATAAAATGTAGTTATTATGAAAATATAATAATTGCAAAATATTTTAGGCTTAGCCTATCAAATGTCATACCTTAAGTCCTGAATATTTGGTACAATGCATCTATGAGAAACTTGTATCAGTTTTGATGCCCCTGTTGTTCCTGAAGTTTTTATTGCATATGCCATCTCAATACTGGTATGGTTCTTCCATTTATCTTCATTTACACTTGTAATAATAATCTCCCAAAGCTCTATTTTCATCATATGAACAGTAAACCTTTTGCGTAAGACTCCATGCTCAAGTAAAAACACTGGTGTATTGCTGTCCGTATTTTCCACCAAAAACCAATGAACCCCAAGGGGTTTTAGATCATTTAGAATGTTTTCTTTATTTATGGTTAAATCAAGGTAAATAAATGCTTTGTTCAGATGCATAATCCTGAAAAGTAGAATAAAACTAAAATGTTTATAATAGCTAAATTAGCTAGGTAAACAGCGACTTATTTTCACAGGTCTAGGCCTAGTATAAAAATAATTTATTTTTCATAAAAATAACCTTACCAAACAACATGATTTACTACATTCGACAAATAAAAGGGAAATACATTAAAATATTAACAAGACTTGAGAGCAAATTTAGAAAATAATTATAGTTCAATTAAAATATTTGTTTATATGTTATGAATTATAAACTAACCTAACCTACCCTAAACCTAACCTTCCATGTCTGAAAAAATAAATGTTATTAAAAAAATGTATGGATGTATTTAGTCTTATTTTTATGGTAAGTTATCACGATATACATTGTGGAAAGAAGTGGTAACCAACATGCCGTGAATACAGTAAAGGTCTTTAGTCGGTTACAAACTAATTTGTTTTATATTCAAAGCAAATTAATTAAATGTATTCCCCTTTTTTGTTCCAAACAAAATTCATAACCTTGTATGGTTGTGCTATTTTCATGTAAAAGAAAAGTGTGTGTAATATACCGGCTTCCAAAAACAAAACAAAAAACACAAAGCTTATGTAATGACATTATTTAATAACCGTGGCTCAAAAGGAAGGGGTAGGACATGTAAGACGTGGCTAAATCTGGCAAATGAATGTGTTAGAGAAAAAAAGAAGCATTAAGAGTTTTAAGAATAAAAAGTATGCAAGAGTCAGTGTAAGGATGTTTTGAAGTGAAAGGAGTATTCAAAGATAGCAAAGTATGGAGGGAGTTAGTGAGGATGGATTAACTACGAAGTTTTTGTTTTGTGAGCTATATGCATATATTCTTGCTTACCACGTAAGGGAACAGCGTGATTACGAATGCATATAATGTAATAACAGTTACTAGCTAGCATATATTCTTACCCAAGAATGATAGAGGGAAATAAATATGTCTTCTTCAGAAAAACGGCGACATAATTACCATCTACACAGGATTCTTCTAAATATTTTGAAACTTTATGGCTTTCAACTATAACCTCAAAATACTTTACTGTAAAAATGTGTGTTCCTGTATAATATGAAATAATAGCATTATTTTGTAAATAATTTGTTGCAGAATTATAAAATAAATCATACAAAGACATTTTAATATTAGTAATTAAAACTCTTAAAATAACCAATTTACAGGAATAAATCAACGTAAATAAATACAGCTGGATGGAAAGCTCCACATTCAAAATAAACAAACAGTTTTTAACCAACATTGTAAAAATTCATAAAACTGAGAATAGTTCTAAAAAGAACCATAGGTAGCGTCCAAGAGCAGATATGGATCTAACATACTTCTATGTGCACCACCCACCAATTCTATTCATTCATTGATATATAAAGGGGGTGGTTGTTTAAATATTAAACCTAATAGAGAGGACGGCGTGTTGAAATGGTATTATGACATCAATTAATGGTTATCATATATTGTACATATTTAAAACACAAAGCAAAATTGTTCATGATTATTTGTTCATTCATGTAATTAATAGCACAGATCATATATACACCATAGATAATAAGAAAACAACAAAGTAAAAAAAGACATTAAAGAATATTTAGAAGGCACTGCCCTTCTTCTTGCAGGTCAAAGATCACCTACTAAAATTCACTATTGAGTGGATGGAATTACTCAAGTCCCAACACTCCCCTTCACTCGTTATAGCCGAGGATGTAGTCCAACAGCTTGACTCAAGATGGTGTGGCTGGGGCTTGCCAAGCTCTTTGTAAAAATATCTGCTTCCATGGATCCACAAGGCTTGTATGTCACAACAATGTCCTCATTTTGAGCCTTCTCGAGAATAAAGTGTTCTTTTATACTTATATGCTTTGATCGGGAACTTATTATAGAATTATTTGACAAGTTTTGGACAGACATGTTATCATTGAAGATTTGGATGGTTTGTTGACAAGATCCCATGTCTTTCAGCAGTTGCCTCAAATGCATTGCCTCCTTTGCCGCTTCTGTTAAGGCCATGTACTCAGCTTCTTGGGTAGATAAAGCAATGGTTCTTTGTTTTCTGAATTCCCAGCTGACTATTGAACCTGCATACTTAAAACAGTACCCTGTGTACGATCTTCTATCACTGGAGCATGATGCCCAATTTGCATCAGCATATTCGGTCAATGGTTCTCCAGGCTTTTGGAAGATCAGAGACAGTTCTTTGGTACCTTTAAGGTAACGGAGGACTTTTTTTGCTGCTAGACAATGCTCCTTAGAAAAACAATTATTAAATTGACTTAAGTAGCTTACCGAATGTGAAATATCCGGTCTTGTACCTGTTGCGAGATACATAAGGGCTCCAATCAGATTTTGGCATGGAAAATTTGGCAGGTTTTCTGTTGAAGCCTTGGTAAACTTTAGTCCCGGAACCATGGGAGTCTTTACAGGATTACAGGTCTCCATATTAAATTTATGAAGGATCTCATCAATGTATTTCTTCTGTGAGGCTGAAATAGTTCCATTTATACAGTCGAATTCTATACCAAGGCAATATTGGAGATTTCCCAAATCTCTCATTTCAAATTCGTTCAACAGCTCCTTCTTTATATGAATCAATTTTTCTTGACTATTTGATGTAATGATTACATCATCTACATAAATTGAAACAAGTATTTTTTTATCTCCCTCTGATCATAATGTAGATGCAAGGATCAGCCTGTGAAGGGATGAATCCTAATGTACAAAGTTTGGAATCTAATTTACAGAACCATTGGCGTCCTGCTTACTTCAGTCCATACAACACCTTCTTAAGACGACATACCTTTTCACCATTTTGTTTGCGTAGCTCTTCAAGCATTTCCTTTACCTTTTTGAACATGGTGGAGTCTTCATTAGCACTTTCTTCAACCATGATGTTGCATAGGATTCTTTCTAGAAATTCTAGCTTTTGCATAAATAATTTTTCGTCTATATCCCCATTAAGGAAAGCTGTTGAGATATTAAGTTGATTTATTTTTAGATTTTTTCGACTGCTACAGCAATAAGAGGTCTGATAGAGCTTAATCTGGCAACTGGGGCATACGTCTCTCCATAGTCGAGTCCTGGTCTTTGTGAGAATCCTCGAGCTACAAGACGTGCTTTTCTCCGCTCAAGATCGTCATTTTGTTTATACTTATTTTTAGCACAATTTTGGAACTGATTAAATTTGCTCCATTTGGTTTTGTCACTAATTCCCAAGTATCATTCTTTATATGGGCTTTGATTTCATTTTTTATGGCTTCATGCCATTTTTCCGCACCTGGCCCTTCTAGAGCTTCCTTAACTTCACATAATGCTGACATATCATATTCATTCATCCAAAGGGGTAGTCTAATTGTATTTCTTGGTCTTAAACATCTTTGTCCTACTTCCTCAACTTCCTCCTCAAAGCTATCTTCAGATCCTTCATTGTTTTCTTCTCTGTGACTTGTGACTGCATTAATTTCATCTAAATTCTCGTCATTCCTTATTATTGAAATCTCTTGACTGTTACGGTTTTTTTCCTTTTTCGGTGTATTTGATTGTTGTTCACAGTAATCTTCACTGAATGGATCACCACTTGAGGGTTCTTGGTTGGATTCATAGTAGAGCTTGTTAATTATTTTACTTCTCTCGCAATTGAAATCTTTCTTTGGGATGGCACCCGAATACGATAGGCCTTTGATACTTCAGAGTATCAGACAAAATTGCCTTCTTTGGCTTTTGAATCAAATTTTCTTCTGTTGGGGTCCTTGTTGTGCATGAACGTTTTGTATCTAAAAACTTGAAGATGATGAACTGAAAGTACATGACCAGTCCACTTTTAATATGGAGTTTCACCTTTCAGAACCCTGTGTGGGCTGCGATTTAATAAATAATTTGCACAATTGATGGCCTCAGCCCAAAATGAGTGAGGCAAATTTGATTCCAGTAGTAAGTATCTAGCTTTATCCTGCCGTGACCTATTTTTTCGTTTGGCCAATCAATTTTGCTGGGGTGATCTTACAACGGAAAAACGTCTTCTAATCCCACAATCTGATAAGAATTTGTCAAACTCCAAATTTCTATATTCTGCCCTTTCATTGTCACTTTGAAGATATTTAATCTTTTTTCTTGTCAGATTTTCTACTTTATTTTTAAATTCTTTAAAAGTATTTAAGACTTCATTTTTTATTTTTCAGGAAATATACTCTGGTATAGCGAGTTCCCTCATCAATAAAGGTAACAAAATATCTGGGGCCTCCGGGTAAAGTGGTATGCATGGGGCCTACAACATCAGAATGTATTATTTCCAGCTTATCTACACTTTTCGGTTGTTCCCTAATGTGATAAAGTAGTCTGGTGAATTTTCCTCTAATACATATTTCACACTCACCAAGACTTTCATTGGCGTTAAAATTCAAACCTTTGAGGAGATTATCTTTTAGAGCCAATTTTAAATCAGACTCTTTTATGTGACCCAATTTTCTGTGCCACATTTCAATTTTTGACCTTTCAGAAATACCTGAAGATAAATTTGCATATTCGAACATGTTTGCATCAAAACCGTATAGACCATTGTATCGTTGCTTTTAGAATAAGATTACCATGATCATTTACAACTTGCACGCAATCCTTCTTTAAAATAACACTAAAACCTTTATCAGTAATTTTTGCAATAGAGAGAATATTTGTGGTCAATTTTGGTACATGCAAAGTTTCAGGTAAATTTACTATTGAGTCATCATCGAGGTGAATTTTGACTAGACCAATACCTGAAATACTTGCAGTGTGTTCCTCTGATGCGAGCTTGAGAATGCCACGATTATTTGGCTCAGATAGTTTTGAAAATTTTGTTTGGTCATAGCACATGTGTGAAGTAGATCCACTATCCAAACACCAAATAGAATTCATGGGTGGTGATGGGTGTAGGCCTATTGAAAGACATTCTTAAATTTTGAAGGTGGATTGCTTTTTCTTGTTGAACCAGCAATCTTCCGTCCTGTGATTAAACTTTTGGCATCTTTGGCAGTTCATGTTACAACTATTATTTTTATTTTGATGACCTTGACCAGATCGAAATTTTTTGTGATTTTGACCTGAATTAAATTTTTTATGATGTTTATTAAATTTTTTAACAAAAAATGCATCCTCATGCTTATCTTTGAGGTCATCCTTGTATCTAGCATTTGATTCTTCCATAATCTTGATTTTTAATTCACTAGGAGTTGGTAAATTACCCCTACTTTCAATTGCTATACGAAAATTTTCGTAGACAGGTGATAAGCTGTAGAACATCATGATGCTCAACAAATCACCGTTTATCTCTATTCCCATATCTTGGAGCTTATTCACAGCATTTGTGAACTCATCTAGGTGGGTACTCATATCATCGTTGTACTTCACCTTGTGCAGAACGAGTCGTTTTAGTAATGTGGCTTTGCGATCAGGACCTCGACTTCGGTATACACTTTTCAATTTGTCCCATAATGACTTCGATGTGTCACAATTTTTCACGTGTTTTAGTTAGTTTGGGGATATTATCAATATTGAATCTGACCTTGCATGTAAATCATATTCCTGCCATTTCTTCTTATCTGCTTCTTCTGCAGGTATTGATGTTTCACCACTCACGTAACACCAAAGTCCACTACGAATAGAGGACTGTTTTTGCCGGTATTTCCCATGTATCATAATTATTTTTATTTAATGGCTCTATTTTATAATTACTGCCATTAACTGATGACATTTTGAGCACAATTTTTTAGTTCAATCGAATCAGAAGCTAACCAAGACGAACTGATATAATGTTACAGACAAACGATCACGAATAACACTCAAAACTTCTGTTTAAACTTTCACTTGAACCTTAAAAACGTATCTGGGCCCATAACCTGTTAGGAAATGGTATTATGACATCAATTAATGGCTCCCATATCTTGTACATATTTAAAACACAAAGCAAAATTGTTCCTGATGATTTGTTCATTCATGTAATTAATAGCACAGATCATATATACATCATAGATAATAAGAAAACAACAAAGTAAAAAAAAACATTAAAGAACATTTAGAAGGAACTGCCCATCTTCTTGCAGGTCAAGGCTCACCTACTAAAATGCTCTATTGAGTGGATGAAATTACTCAAGTCCCAACACGGCGCACAAACAAACATGTTAATTAGTAATGCGAACAAAGGATTAGTGAGAACAATATTATTTAATTAAATAACTCACAAAAAGCGTGATTAGGACACCATCTCAATGAGTATAGTCTATAGGTATTTGATAGATATTAGGTAGCCAGCAATATATATATGTCGATTAGGGGCGTGAAGCTCCCAATGGATGTACACAAACATGCCTGAAAGTCAGAAACTATCCAACAACATTACCAGTTGACAAGATACATTTAGTAGGCTAAAATATTGGGCGAGTTGTAGTTCGGTTATACAGATCACCTGTGATAAAGGAACTAAGTGAAGCCCTCTCATAGTGGGCATGGTGTGATTAATGTTTAAATGACTAATACCACGGGCCGTGCCTAAATGGCAGTTAAGCCCCACAAGTTGAGCCCCCAACTGGAGTTCGACGAGATACTACCATACAAGTGAATAAATAGTAACACAAGCCGTGCCTGAGAGGCAGACGCGGTCCACAAGCATAACACCCCCAAAGGGGATTACAAAAAACAAAACTAGTGAATCAAGCTCACGAGCCAAGCCAGAAGGGCAGAGGTGGCCCACAGTTTGAACTCATAACCCGGAGTTGCGTATAGACTTATGTACCTAGCTAGGTATCATTCCCAGGTCCTTGAATAACTCGAACCATCCCTATCCCAGTCAGCTACCTCCGGGATAAAAAATGTTCACACTGGATGAGACGCAGGAAACATTACCATTAGGCTGCTGGTCCAAGGACTCAGCAGAAGAAACAAGAGAAGCTCGAGAACCAGTAGATCTAATTAAAATATAACTCTAAACCCTAAGCATAGCTTACTTAACTAACATCCCTTAAATAACTTATCATAGTGCTAATAACTGGGGCTTGCCAAGATATAGACTACTCCTTGTTGTCTCATGATTATGTAAAGGCCCTAGTTACTTCCTATCCAGTGGATCCGACATAGCAATCAACGTGATCATCGTCGAGTACTTTCTTCTCTCGGTGCAGGACGTCCGTAGTACGAATTATTGGTGATAGTTGTAGACGTAGTCCTTGTAGCGTTGTTATATACAATGTGTTCGTAGTTATATATTCATTGCAAGCCTGCTGCAGCATATATAGTCAGATTCGCAAGGGCTTGTGGGTCGGCCACAAGTAAAGAGTGGGGAAAGCTTCGATTGAGCTCTATAAGGTAGAGTCGCCGAGCGTACAATCCGCGAGACGTCTTCAGTTAACTCTGAACTTTGGTGAGTGCGGTGCAATATTATTTCGAGGCGCGGTCCGTCCCTATTCAAGCGGCGCCTCATCTGATGGGGCCGGTGGTTTCAAGGAAGAGTCCGGGCAGTTGGTATGTGAAAAGAATATTATTATTATTATTATTCGCACCGCGTCTTACTACCCGTTCGGGCTATACGCACTTACGCTAATGTGTAATGGTAGGATGATTGTGATATGAAATGGAGGACCTACAGTTTAACGTGGAATCCGAGCCACGGTGGAGGCCTGGCATTCCCCACATTCACTGTGAAAAGAATACACATGCGTTACGAGTATTGTATGTAGACACAGTATGCTAGAATTAAGTTGCTAATGACTTGCTTGGAGTAATTATTATTCATATTCTGAGGTTTAATGGGGTTAAGCCAGTTTATTCCGTTACAAATTATACCTCCACAGAAAAAGAATAATTTAACCAAAGAAATTATAACCAGATATTACTGTATTAAACAAGTAAATGATTGATAAATATCTTTAATATTCATTATTAATGTATAAATTATCATACAAGTTGGAGCAATTTTTTTAATCTATGTTATGAAAATGTGGTTCTTTCCGTCACTTTAAGAAAATACAATATTTACCAAACATAACCTCAATTTAAAATCGCAAAGTTTAAGGTGCAACAGTTTTTATATTCGAAATTGAAACTATCCCTATAAAATCTAAAAGCTTAAGATGCCAGATTTTCGATATTTGAAATTGCGGTACGAACACACTTGGTGGGGATTATAGTAGACGGTACCTACAACAACCTTAGATAGTCATGGAAACTGTATCTTCTGGAAATTTTGAGATAATTAACTTTAAAATTACATCAGACATGTAACTTGCTCTCTAAGATCACCAATTTTAAGGTGCTACAGTTTCTATATTTGAAATTGTGGCACGAGCACACTTGTTGCGGATTGTAGTACTAGGTACCTACAACAACTCTACATAGTCGTGGGTCGTGGAACCTGGATCTTCTGGGAATTTTGAAATATTTGACTTTGAACTTACATCAGTTAGCCACATAAAATCGCCACGTTTAAGGTGCCACCGTTTATATATTTGTAATTGCGGCATGAGCACACTTGGTCAGGATTGTAGTACTAGATACCTACAAAAACCCTATATAGTCATTGAAACGGTATCTTCTGGAAATTTGGAAATATTTGACTTTGATCTTACATCACCTAGCCACATAAAATCGCCAAGTTTAAGGTGCCACAGTTTATATATTTGTAATTGCGGCCCAAATTGTTACAGATAACTAGTACTACAATCCCCACCAAGTGTTCTTGTGCCACAATTTCAAATATAGAAACTGTGGAACATTAAACTTAGCGATTTTATGTGGCTAGATGATGTTAGCTCAAAGTCAATTATCTCAAAATTTCCAGAAGAGCCAGGTTCTATAACTATGTAGGGTTGATGTATGTACCTATTAATACAATCCCAAGAAAGTGTGCTTGTACCGCAATTTCAAATATAGAAACTGTAGCACCTTAAACTTGGTGATTTTATATGGGCTAGTTGCATGTCTGGTGTAAGTTCAAACTCAATTATTTCAAAATTTCCAGAAGATCCAGGTTCCACGACTATATAGGGTTGTTGTAGGTACTGTAAGTGACTGTCCAACTGCGCCATCTATCTAGACACAATGATACATGGACCGGGCATGTTTGTAGGCTGCCATCTGTTGGAAGAAGGGGAAATTTCTATTATTTTAATTTTATTTATAATCATCACCGGAACTTCACTAGGTACCGTCAGTCCTAGCTAAATAAACTGTTTTTGGCAACAATGTGTTTACAAACTGACGATTGAAAGAGTGTTGACTAAAATATTGAACAAAATAAAACAAATTGCCATTGACTTTAAATGTTGGTTGTTACTAAATTTGACATTTTTTATATGATAGTATTAAAGAAGAAGTTAAACCTACGTCTAAACTAAAATGTATATTAATATGTTTGTTTTTGTTGAGTTGCTATTGTTCATTACTTATAATTTTCTGTGAACATAAAAATGTAAATAGCCTGACTTTGTGTCAGTTCTCTGTTGTAGTTCCTGTGAATATAATTAATAACAAATTGAGAAAAAGAAAAAACGAGAGAAACCACGTGGTAAAACCCAAGTTTGGGTGCGGAAAACGCTAAGTTATTAAGTGAGATTAGTATCGCATTGTGTGTGATAAAGAAGGAGGAGGCGTGTCCCGAGATCGTCTGACCATCTGCTTCCTGGCCCATTTAAAGGAATAAATGGAAGTTTCTGCCACGTGGTAACTGGCGGATGTCGTATCAGGTTGGGTACAACCTGCCAGCCGCTCGAACCTAACCCAGAGGTCCTGTAGAAAAAGATAATCTGTGTTCCGATCGACTAAGAGAGCAAACAGTCGAGGTGTTTCCTTGCCCACCGCTTCAGGAGGTTTCTCTCAGCAACCAACATTTATTAGTGATTGAAATGTTTATTGAAAATAATAGAGTAAGTAAAAGAGGTATCTTACAGTACCTAGTATTATAATTCCCACCAAGTGTGCTCGTGCCGTAATTTCAAATATTACTATTATCCCCACCAAGTATGGCCGTGTCACTTAGAGTAGATTTAAATTTGAGGTTATGTTTAAAACAAAATATTTTCTAAAGGTTTTTCTCATGAATTTCATTTTCGTGCCGCATATTAAAATATTGTTCTAATTTGTTATTTCTTCAGTTGTCACCCTGCGAATATATTTTTTTCCAACAGAATATAAACTATTATGTGGTTGTGGAAAATGCTAGTCCGCTCAGGATTCTACATTTTACTATATTAATAAACAAATAAAAATCAAGAATACATAGTTTGAAGTGTCGCGTTTAAGCTCACGGCAAAAAAATACTAAGTTATAGTCCTGCTTCAATCCAAGTCATTTGTTCCAAAAATGTTACAATAGATTAAATATTTAGTAGGAATTTTGTGAGGAAGCAGCATAAGAGTATTAAGGCGAATGGGGCATGAACATTTTTATTTCTAAATTATAATTTTGACTAATCACATTGATTATAAAATTTATTAACAATTTTAAAAAATTATATTTTTTTAATATAAGTTATAAGCATTTGAACAAGGTTTAATACGAAGATACAACACAAATTAATTATTCAGCGTAAGTTCTTTTAACTTATTATAAAATAGGCTATCATATTGCGTATGATGATGACATTATTAAATTTACCAAATAATCAACGGTTTTTATTTTATTTTTAATTACAATCTCAAGTTTTCTTTTCTTTTAATACGTTAACCAAATAAACAAGGATTTCAGTTTATTAATAAGTTTTATTTTTAATATCTAGAGTTAAACTACGGGAGTGGTGTTGTTTTTATCGACCCCATGTTCGACGCAACCCATACCGGCTCTCGGGTCATATTGCAAAGCGGCCACCTATAGCTGGAATGTAGTGATCCTGGCGTCAGTTACAACAGATAGGTGTAACTTCCACCTCCTTATCTTTTTACAGCCTTCGAGTAGTTTTCTTTCTCCGTTTTATCTCATTCGCAAGTCACAAAAATTATCTTAGTGTTTAGGAATTTTGATAATTAGTATCTTTTCATGGTATTTGGGAATAAATGTTAGACTTGTAGTGTTGTTTGTATCCAATATTTATTTAGATCACTTGTATAATATATGATTAAGTTATTAACATGTATGTCTGTTTACAGTGGTTACTATAGTACCCACTTAATGCTAAGACATTGTGTATCTGCTACACCTCACTTTCTTATTTGATACACTACGTAGATATATAAACTTTACAACAGATCACTTAACATAATCATCATAATTTGATGGGCACCATATTACCATAACTGATCGAGTACTATATAATGCTTGATCATTAATTTGATGCTCATCATCCGCACAGTTAGTATTATGATTATTCTGAACACTAGGTGAGCTTAAGAGTTGATAACAATTACCATTGTTCTGGAAAACTTGGGCATTGATAAACTTTATTAAATGTGCTAAATTTCAACGCAAAATATTAGGCACTGTTTCCATCCCTAACTATGCATGACCTAAGACTTTCATGTTTCCTAAAAAATCTGTGCTGGCTTCCATAGAGTGTCACGCCTTACTCTGCAATAGTCACTAGGATGGAATTCAGGTCTTTTATGTGCAATCTTATCATAATAAAACTTGTTACAACTTTGTTTCTTTCAACCAGCTCCGTAGTATGTTCCTGTACCCTAGGCAACAATAATTGTTTACAAATGGGCAACTTAGTTCTAAGGTTACGGCTCATTAGAATCTGAACAGGAGTTATATTTTGTCCTAAAATGAGAGTATTTCTATAGTCTAACAATCCTACATAATGATCCGTTTGACTTTGTCTACACTTTTTTAGTAAGTGTTTAGTTATTTGAACACTCATTTCTGCTAGCCAATTTGACTTAGGATAGTGATAACTGCTAGTACATAAGGTAATATTCCATTCTATTGCGAAACATCTGAGTTCATAGCTTCCAAATGGCATGTTGTCTGCTACTATGACCGTTGGAATCCCATGAGTACTAAAAATAATCTTTTGCTTAGCTATTACTTCATGCGATTGCTTACAATTCAAAGGTAAAAACTCTAACCATTTAGACAGATAGTCTACAAGTACAATATAGGATTTTTCTCCATATTCCAATATACGAGTGTATAAACCCACTTTTTCAGTTGATAGGCCAGGAATTTCATGACTTAGCATGGGCTCCTTATATTTCAAACTTGAAAAGTTTCACGTATAGAGCAACTATTTACAATATTTTCAATATCATTATTGATCCCTGGCCAAAATAAAACTTATCTTGCTCTCCCTTTTGTTTTATTCAGGCTAAAGTAACCCTCATGAAGGATATTTAACATTTTTTTTCTTAGTTTGGCTGGCACAATGATTCTATACTCATAAAAAAAACTAGACTGTCTTCAACAAATATATTATTTATAAGTCTAAAATAGGTTTTTACATCCAGAGGAACTTTACTTATAGTCTTAGGCTAAACATCCTGGACCTACTTTTTGATCATTGTTAATGCTTCAGCGTTATTAGTGAGGTGTTTAAATTCTCTCTTTCTAGTATCACTAACTTGCAACTGTCTTAAAAGTGAATTAACTACTTATAAAAAAAAGGGGTTCGTCTTCAACCTCATCCTTAATATATGCCTTAGAAAAAATCAGCTACATCCATGTCTTTACATGGCAGGTATTTAAAAACTAGGCCTAATTCCTATTTTAACAATTGTAATTTCATTCTCTGTAACCTACTTGATAGTATTTCGCTAACATTTTTACTCATTATTGAGATTAAGGGCATATGATCAGTTTGTACATTCACTTTGTGTTCATAACTTTTTACAATCAAAGACAATACTTAACAGTTTAGTTTTCACTTGGATGTAGCCCTTTTCTGTTTTTGGTCAGGCTCCTATAAGAATAAGCTATGGGCCTAATTTCTTGCAAAGTTCTAACAACCTAGACCATCTTTAGATGAGTCACACTGTAAAGTTATTTCCTTTCTTGGATCAAATATTCCTAGCAGAGGTGTTGAACTAACTAGGCTTTTCAACTGACTCACTGCGGCAGAATGTGCAGGTAGCCACTGCCATTCCACATTTCCTTGAGAAATTCAGAAGCTGTTATTTGAGACATGGTAAGTATAAATTTGTGTAGGTAATTAATCATTCCTAATATTTTATGCAGTTCTGATATTTGGGTCCTCTATTGCCATGATGGCCTTGACCTAGTCAGGATCAGAATTCATTCCAGCCTTCTAAAACAAATGTCCTAAGTATCTCACCTCGCTTACTTTATACTGAGTTTTATGCTCATTAAACTTAATATTTAAACTTATGGCTCTGTCTAGAACTGATTAAAAAGTTTTGTCATGACTTTGTTCATTTTCAATTGCAATACAGATGTCATCAAAATAAATGATTGTGTTTAGTATATCACCGAAATTCTTAACATTTGCTTCAAGAAATATTTCAGGGGCACTACTAATACCGAAGGGCATTCGATTAAATTTAAAACAACCAAAAGGTTTGCTGAATGTGTTATAAATTTCTTCCTTTAATCTAACACAGTAAACATTGTTTTGTTCTTTAGTTTAAGGCTGATTTCCTCTAATGTCGGTATTTCAATAAAATCTCTTAGCATTACTTAATTCAAAACTTGAGGGTCCATGCAAAGCCGAATTGAGCCATTTGATTTTTCAACGACTACTAAATTGCTAATCCACCCTTTGGGGTTAATCACTTTACTAATAACTTTCCCTTTTTCTAAGCTTATTAATTTATCATGAACCCTTGATCTTAATTTGTATGTAATTTGTCTTGATAGCCTTGCAACTGGTTCATATTCCAGTTTTATATTTAATTTGACTGGGTTTTCAAACTACTCCATTCCCACAAACAAATCTTTGTTTGCCTCAATAAACTTTAGAATCTATTTTAACATTATAAACTTCATTGCGTGTTATAAGGATTGTGGTCAGTCTCCCTGTTAGTCCTAATAATGGCCTAGCCATTTCACTATCAACAATTACAAATTCTAAGTATTTAAGTGATACGGGATTTATTGCCCCGCGATGTGCGCCAATTATGGTAATACGGAGTTTGTTGTGATATTGCCCTGTGCTCGAGCACTATTTATAACGATATCAGGTTTTACGATGATGACGACGCGAGCATGCCTTACTCCGCAATGGTACACTTATATGTGATTTGATTATATGTGATACTGATTTGTTATGAAATGAGCAAGACCTTTAATGCTGCACACGATTTATTTGAATGATAGCCCCTTCGGTACTGAAGATATATAAAATGACACAGTTTTTGTTAAATGACGGATTGTTTTTCTGTGATATTACACGTTCCGTGTTATGAGTATTGTGTGCTGTGTATATTTGTGTTACTTTTTTATTGTTGTATTGTTGTATGAGTTCTGTATTTATGTTATCGACATTGTAATGCGATATTATTCTTATATTACCGAGCTCTGTAAATATATTATGCTCACTGTCACTGTCACTGTCACTGTTATATTACCGGCACTGTGTTGTGATATTACACTTATATTATCGAGTTCTGATGATATATTACTCTCACTGTCACTTTTCTATTACCGGCACTGTGCACTGTGTGGAGTTATATCACTATATAATATATTACTGGAATTATGTGGAGTTATGTTATTACTATTATTATATTACCAGTACTCTGATATTACTCTGTGTAGATTTATGTTACCGGCACTGTGTGTATTCATACGCACAAGTTGCTTATATATGACCTACCCCTTGCATCTTGGACCCCTTGTCAGCAGTGTTAAAACTAACTATGGAAAAACTCCTGGCAACCTGATGTTATGAAGGCTGGCTTCCTATTGGATAGAGGGAGCTAGCATGTAACATGATCTTTCTATTATAAAGGAGATGATTTTTTAAAGAAAAAATAAGTTTTTAAAACGTAATGTATTGAAATTACTTCTAAAAGCACGTGATTCTCCATGGATGAAATATTAAAAGGAAACTTTACATATAGCTCTTTAAAGAAAAATACACTTCATCCATGACTTTATTAATATATGAAAGTAGTCCAAAACAGTATCATTACAGTATGCATGCTTATTTTTTACTTGTGCAGTAAAGAACAACCTTACCCACAGGCTTATATTTGTCTCCCCCATATGCCTAAATGATCATGTTAGTTGGGCTAACCTTGAGCTGTTTGCCAACCTTCTCAAACACATGAAATGGAAGCATATTAACCTCAGTTCAACTATCAAGCTTAATCTCAACTAGCTTATTTTCTATAATTACTTTCTGGACTCACTCTTTTTCAAACTTACTATTGGGCCTATCCTTATCAATAGGATGGCCTTTAACTATGTTTTCAACATTAAAAAACACTCATAATTTTGTTCACAATTCAATCCAAGCCTGCTAGTTTACATTTACTAAACTACAACACACTGCGAAATGACTCAACTTTCCACATTTGGAATAAACCTTACTATAAACAGGACACTCTCGGCTTCTATGTCTTCTATTGCACCATTTGCATGCATCATCTCCACACCCATCACTCTTACTTTTAAATGGTCTCTTAGATTTCATCTGCTCTTTCTTTCTGGTTGTATACTTCTCGGAGGTTCTTGGATTTAGCTCATGGACTGTTGTTTTATCTTTAAGAGCCTCAGCTTGGTTCTTGCTTAGTTCAGTTGCTCTGCAAGCTTCTATATCCCTTTCAAGTGTTAGTTAATCAGTATCACTAGCACACAGTAATCTTTCTTGTAAGTTTGTATCCCATATTCCTAGGATAATTCTGTCTCTTAATATGATTTCTTCTTGATAACCATACGAACAAGATTTAATCAATTTCTTCAAATCAGTCACAAATAAATCAACGGATTTCCCCTCACTTTGAATACGATTGTTGAACAAACAATGTTCCTTTTAGGATTTAAATGATTCGAAAATTTCCCTATAACTGTTGTATAGCTATCAGCTTCATCATCATCATGGTTAAAAGTGTTGTATAATTGCAACGCTTCTTTACCTATCGCATTAAATAATATGGCAACTTTTAAATCGTATTTGTCTTTGTCATGCCCTGACGCTTTCAGCTAAATCTCAAACGATTGAATAAAACGTCTTCAATTATCACTTAAATTGCCATTTAACTGCAATTCTTTAGGGATCTTCACCAACTCCATTCTAAATATTGGCTACAACTCTACTGTGAAATGGTATAAATAATATAATAATATATCAAAAACATCATTAATATGTATTTGTTTGCCATTATAGCACTAGTTGATGTATCGCCAATTTAGCGCCTTGGCTAGAACAAAGATTCAATGCACACTAATCACTTACGTCAACGGCTACTTTATATCAGATTCAACTGCACCATGTAGTGTTGTTTGTATCCTGTATATATTTAGTCACTTGTATAACATATTATTAAGCATTATCTTAGTGTACATTAGATTCAATATAATTAGAAGAATGTGATTGCCTGCCATTACAAACATTTATGATTGTTTCCAATGGTTACCATGGTACCCACTTAATACTAAGACATTGTTTATCTGCTACAAGACTTCTGTTAAACAATGACCTAAATATTAAGGTTATGTCCAAGCAATATTATTAATTATTCTTATTACTATTGTTACCGGTGATTAACTACTAAATTTCCATATGAAGGTGTCTTTCACTCAGTTATATACATGCCCTTTGTCTTATTTGGCCACCCTAGCTTTACTTAGAGGTCCGAGAGTAGGATGTTACATCTCTCTACCAATATTTTACTGATAAATTTAGTTGAGGTCAACCCACGCATATTTATATATTTTTTTGTATGCTACATATTTATATCCCCTCCCCCTCTTTATTCCTTAAGACTATCTGCCCCTAGTTTAACCTAATGTTTCTAGGCTTGGCCAATACGGTAATGAGTGTGTAGAGTCGGGAACAAATGAGTTGGGAGAGAAAAGTTTCTGTCAACGGTAGCTAACAGCTTGGTAACATTTGTTTGAACGACAAAATTTGTGTTTTAGCCTTGCACTCAATCGATCATTTAGATTCTTGTCTGTAGGGAGTATCACTATAATTATTATCCTACCAAGTTATGAGTTACAATTTTTTTTAAAATATATATTTAAAAGCCCCGACAGCCTAGGCCATCTTTTGGTACTATTTTGTTACAATGTAGCAGATGCTTACAGTACACATGAAATTTAGTTATATAGGTACAATTAATTTTTCAAAGGTAAACTTTTACTTAGTTATACTTTTTAAACCTATTATTAACATTTTTGAAAAACATAATGAAAAGTAGTAAGGAAACAACTTCTGAAATGTAATAATAGAATTCATTTACATTTAAGTAAACATACATTTATGTATCTCACATATTAATACAAATTAACGAACAATGTAAAAATGGCACATTGCCTGATTTGAGTGTAAGAGAGAAAATTATACCCGAAAACTTTTGTCTTTCTTACACTATGTTGTGCAGGCCCTAGTTTGAAAACGCAGGAGGTCGTTTTTTTATATTGTGGTTTTAGCACATTCCTTCCTCCTTTTTAATAAGTTTTTATTTCAAGACCAACGTTTTGTTGTATCTCTGTGAATTCAAGGTTGTCCAATGTCAAATTTGACTATTGGGTATACTTGTTAACTAAACTGATATTTATTGGAAAGTGTTAATTAAGGAGAAATATAAATTGTTAATAGTTGTGTGGACAAGTTGTTCCATTTTCTTTAAAGGTGTCTATCTTTTTATAAAGTGTGTTAGTACACCGCGTTTGTATATAATTTAAGTCAAAATGTCTTTTTTCAAATTAAGTATTGATAAAGTTCCTCTTGAAGGTAAGCGAGTTCTTATGAGAGTAGATTTCAATGTGCCATTAAAAGATGGGCAAATCACTAATAATCAAAGGATTGTCGCTGCTTTAGATACAGTCAAGTACGCACTGGACAAAGGCGCCAAATCAGTCGTCCTTATGTCTCATTTGGGTAGACCTGATGGTAGCCCAAATCCCAAGTATTCTTTAAAGCCAGTCGCTGCAGAACTGAAACAACTTTTGAAAAGAGATATTAAGTTCTTAAATGATTGTGTAGGCCCTGAAGTAGAGAATGCTTGCAAGGACCCGCCTAAAGGGTCTTTGATTCTATTGGAAAACCTACGTTTCCATCTAGAAGAAGAAGGGAAGGGAGTTGATTCAAAAGGTAACAAAGTAAAGGCTTCCCCCGAAGCTGTTGCTAAATTCCGTGCAGGCCTGCGCCCATTGGGGGATGTGTATGTCAATGATGCATTTGGAACAGCACACCGTGCCCATAGTTCAATGATGGGAGAAGGGTTTGATACTCGAGCTGCTGGTTTCCTAATGAAAAAGGAGTTAGAGTACTTTGCAAAAGCTTTGCATAACCCACAAAAACCATTTCTCTCGATATTAGGTGGTGCTAAAGTCTCTGACAAAATTCAGCTTATTGAAAATCTTTTAGATAAAGTGGATGAGATGATAATAGGAGGAGGAATGGCATACACATTCTTGAAAGAACTAAATGGGCTTGAGATAGGAAATTCTTTGTTTGACCAAGAAGGAGCCAAAACCGTGAAGGGTCTTATAAAGAAAGCTGAACAGAAGAATGTAAAAATCCACCTACCTGAAGATTTTATAACGGCGGATGACTTCAAGGAAAATGCAAAGGTTGGAGAAGCTTCTATTACTACAGGTATCTCGCAAGGATGGATGGGACTTGACATTGGTCCTAAATCAATTGAGTCGTTCAAGGCTGTAGTTGGTAGGGCCAAGGTTATCGTTTGGAATGGACCAATGGGGGTTTTTGAGTTTGAAAATTTTGCTAAAGGCACCAAAGGTGTGATGGATGCAGTGACAGAAGCCACAGCTAAAGGCACGACAACCATCGTGGGAGGGGGTGACACTGCAACCTGTTGTGCCAAGTGGGGTACCGAGGACAAAGTGAGCCATGTTAGCACAGGTGGAGGTGCTAGTCTTGAGCTGCTGGAAGGGAAGATTTTACCAGGGGTTGCAGCTCTCTCTGATGAGTAGACTTATTTACACTAGTGTTTTTGGTAGAGTGGAGATTGGAGACTTAAGGTGATAAAGAGTGTTAGTCCTAGGGTGATGTGATGTTTGGCAAGAAATATATAATATGTAATATATATGTCTAGATTAACATGACTGTTAATTCCCTGCTCTATTTATTTGTTAAAATTTAAGATATTAAAATAATTAAACATCTATTTTAAAATCATAAGGCTATATAATAATAGGCCTAGCTTATTAAACTCATACTGATTTAAATTACTCCCCTATGTGATTGGACAATGTTGCACATTGCTTGTCTTGTTACGACTCAACGTCCTAACTTGTGTAACGTTTCACCCTTATAATCCTATGAGATACTATAGCCTGGGCACCTAAAATCTATAGTTCATTAAAATCTATATTTTAAATAATAATTATATAATTTGTTTGTATGTTATTAGTTACAAGATATGCCAACCTAACAAAACCTTACCTTCCATGTGTAGGGCCATTTAAAGTTTAGGCTAGGTTAAGATGAGTAATAGGGCTATAATCAACATTTAAAATTACCCATCTCTGTGGTATAGTTGGCTAACGAGGTAGTTTCATATTGAGCCAGACTGCCAAGCACAGGGAGATAGAGGTTCAAATCTTGGTCAGGTGAACTGGGGGTGGTTTTTTATAAATGGTTTTCCACTCTCCCTTCATGCAAATGCTGGCTCACTCTAAATTAAACCTTTCCAATTCCTAATCTATTAGGCTAGTTAGTACTTGAGCATTTAACCCGAACGAGTAATAAGACGCAGTGCTTAAAAAAAACTAAATTAATTTTATTTTCCCTTCACCGATGTGGCTCATAGATTGTGTGGAAGGAAACCAACATGGTATAAAGGTGAATAATGAGGGTATTTGATTGTGCACGCTAATTTAGCTATTGTTATCTAATCAAAGAAACCTCATAGCTTATACAAATATAGGTATATCAAGAAACATTTTTTTTAATGAGAAATTTGGAGCTTAAGCCTTCAGGCAGGGATATATTACCAGTATATAGCACAATTCACCTTACAACCTTAAAAAGTAAAGAGTGTGTATAAAGTATTCACATTATAATGTACTATTACACAAATACCATGTTTACCAGTGGAATCACAGTAGGAAGGTAGGTCTAGAAGAGATATATAAATTGTATTTCTCTTTGCTGGACTATAAAATTAAGCCTAACTAGAGTTTATTTTTATGTCCATATTGATATTACTTATAAGAGGTGATAACTGCAATAGACCTCATATAGTATTATTAGAAACTGTCAGAACTTTCTATCTTGATTTTGCTATAGAGATATTGTAAGCAATGTAGCAAATACCTATAAATATCCAATCTTAAATATAGGTAATTGTTTATGGTAGCATATTGGTATTCACTGTATGTCATAGGTGAGATGTGGAAGCAAATTATTCTGTCGGAAGGATTGAAATGGTAGTAGATGAATAAAAATGCCAGAAAGTTGATAACATTGTTGATAAAAGTGATTCACACCTTGTGTATTTCTCTTGGATTGTACGAGGCTAATTTTGTCCTCCCAATCTGACGGCTTTTCTCATTTGTTGTGGGAAAGTTTTGATTGTGAAGCACATTATTTATTCATTATTAAAGTTTTCCCGAATCCCAACTATTTTAATCACAAATTCAATTTTTCACACATTCATCTAGGTGGTCACATGAGAAGACCTATTCTTGGAATAGACTTAATTGCTGAAATGAAGTCTTGAGAGATTGGGGTTTGAAACCTGTTTTTTTTATAAGGATGGTTTTCCATGAATTATTATTTCCCCCCACCTTTGACATTGATGTGGGTTCAAACCACTGTTAAACTTTTTTTTTAAACTATTTGTACACTATATTAATCAACTTTTGTTCTAAAATGAACATAGTTGGTTACTTTCCCTAATATTTTCATTGTTATATAAAAAACTATCATGTTTATAGAAGTTTTAATGATTTACTAGTCTTATATAATTTATATGTATGAAATAAAGTGCATTGAGCAAAAACAATTGGTAATAAATAAAATGATATAATATTAGGAAAATGGTAGAGCACAAATAAAAGTAAAAACACTACACACTAACACATATTTACACACACATCAATATTTAGATACTATAATAGCATCGAAATGTGTGTGTAAATATGTGTTAGTGTTTTTACTTTTATTTGTGCTCTACCATTTTCCTAATATTCTATATAATTTGATAAACCCAATCTCACATTCATACACACACACTTGCACATTTTCTCAATCTCACTCTCTCTATAAATCTTATATATAATTTAATAAGCCTGTTTCCGAATTGGAATTACAAGAAAACGGATTAACAGATTTTGTCAAATGAACACTCATTTTCCAGGATATACATTTTTTTTTAGCCTAAAACAAAACACAATTTTCCCAGAAAAATGTCCATCTTTCTTCTGTGTGGGCAATAGCTAATCTGTACAGTAATTATTTGTTTAAATCACCACAATAATCGTGATTTGTGTATAAGTCTATATCGGTAAATAAGTATTTCCCTTTGGTTAAAAATAATAACTTGACACTTACTTTTGTTGTATGATGCAACAAATAGATAGCTGGGAAAGGGGTCGTTTGGAGTTTTCATCATGGTATGAAGAGGAAAATATATGTTTTGATTAAATTAAACACCGAAAGCTAAAAATTTATGTAAAGTTGATAGCCTCTGATGAGTATACTTTTAGCTAGAAAATTGAGTGAGTTGATATTAGAGCTTTTCCCACTATAGCCTAAATAAATAAAAATAAAATACATTTAGTGCAATTCTGTGTGCTTCACATAGTGTTTGTCTTAAGATTCTATGCACATTAAACAAGGTTAATAATGTGTGTGGCAATAACCAACCACATCATAGAATATTTTGGTTCGAGAAGTATGCTTGAAATTGTGTGTCCATTTGCACAAGCAGGCTGGATATATGAGTAAATAGTTTACTACGTTTCCGGGCGGCATCACTAGTAACAATTGTGGATTATGTGTCTGATAAAACGACGAAGTGACAGTACCAACTAATAAATTATATTTGAGTGCCGACTCTAGAGGGATGAACATACTGTAAAGCAGGTCTTGTAACTGATTGTGGGGGTCGCAAAAAATTTGGCAACAGGAAAAGGTTTCTGATCGCTCATTGACTAAAAATTAATTCTAAATCAATCAAATAATGAATCCTAGTTGTTTATGGCAGCACTCACCCATGTGGCATTGTGCGATTTCACTGCAGCCTTGGTTCTGAGCATACAACAAATTGTAACATATTTATGTTAAAAGATAGAATTGAAAGTGTCACTAAAAAAAGTTAACATAGGGAATAAGATGAAAAATAGTTCCTTAGAATTGTTTACAGTTACAGATGATTTTATAATTGAAAATAATCTTCCCAAAGATTTAATTGTAAGAGTTATAATTGATCACCTCAAGTCCTGGAGACAGTTCCAGAAATACAGCCCTTCAAATTTTGATAATAAAAAACCAAGTTGTGTTCATAAACCATACTCTATTGGAATAAAAGACAATTAAAGAAGAATTTGCCGAGTTATCAAGCAACACAGGTTTAAAGCTTGAGTTTCCTAAAAGATTATTAAATAAATTTTGGGATTAGGAAGGCATTTCCAACAATTTCTGAAATTTCCATAAACATACTTCTTTCATTTTGTGCTACATATTTATATGAAGTGTTCTCAGCATTGCCGAATATTAAACCAAAATAGTGATCAACTCTGAAAAATGTTGAAGATGCTCTACATCCTAAAGTATCTGATATTCAACCAAGATTTAATTCTTTATGTAAAATATGCTGGCGGCCGGGGTTCAATCCTCGGTCCCGGCAAAGATTTATCTGATTACCAAACCCTTCCTTCACCTCTGACAAGACATCTTGTGAATGTGAGGAATGCCAGGCCTCCACCGTGGTTCGGATTCCACGTTAAACTGTAGGTCCTTCATTTCATCTCACAATCACCCTACCATTACACATTAGCGTAAGTGTGTATAACCCGAACGGGTAGTAAGACGCGGTGCTAATAATAATAATAATAATAATAATAATAATAATTTATGTAAAAATAAACAAGTACATCCATCTCATTAGTATGCAAATTTGCTTTCGTTTTTAATAAATGGTAGAATAATATGAATACCATAGAATTGTTTTAAAATAATCTATTACCATTAAATGTTTGATTTATATATCTTCATACCTGGGCTCGCTAAACATTTCTCGGGTGAAAAGGGGTCGCAAGTAAAAAAAATTTAACAGCCCCGCTGTAAAGGACAGTATTGTTTTATTATACAAGTTTTTAACACAGTCTATAGCACCATAAAATTGACTACTAGGCAGTTCTCAAACCAACACAACTCCAAACACGTTTCGGCACATGAATCAAATGGGTGCCAGTACACATTTTGATTGAAGTACAGTATGCCCTGGCAGTTTTTGTTGCCATTGTGAGGTGCAGCAAGTGTGTGTAGGGACCATTTGCCAACATAAGCCTACTTCTCTTGTGCATGCCTACTCTTTATGGCTGTGCAAACCTATTCCAAGTAGAATAATGGTTTTCTGTTTGAAAGTTAAAAATATGTGATAATGATTTTGAGGAATTAACATTCTGCTGGCTTAACACACTGCCTACTGATAGTTATTTTTATAAAGACCATTTGATTGAATAGTTAAATTATATGAAAGCACCCAACACTTCTTTTACCTGTTTTTCAAATACCATTTCATCGCATCTTCACTCAAAGAGCTCATGATTACAACTGATAAATTGACTAAAATATGTGTCTTGCCTAAAGAAAAGTCACACCTCACGATAACACAATAAAAATCGTAATGTCCTAATGTGCAGCCCTCTTTATGTGATCTTATTAATAACTGTTTTGAAATTAAATTATCTTAGGGAAAACCACGAGAAGGAAAATATTTTGTCAAACTTTTAAAATTGGGTGATTAATTCTGGTTAATTCTTAGTACCAGAATAAGGGTATTATTTGATGAGGATGTGGGGTTTATGGGATCAACCTCCTTACCTCACCCTCGCCAGAACATACTGATCTAGGTCATAATGCTCCTTAAATATTGATAACTTAATGGCCCAATTAGAAACAAACATTTAAACCGAACAGATAGTAAGACGTAGTGCCAAAAAGTAATTAAACATTTAGTGAGAATACAGTAAGTAAATTTGATATACTGAGACTGCTTCAGGTTATGGAACACATTATTTCCAAGCTAACAACTTTTTTTTTTTTTCAAAACACAAAAGCTTGTACATTAAATTCTTCCCAATCCTTGCATAGGTACGAATTTAATTGATAATGACCTCTAAATTTGTGTTGAGTTTTATTAAGATATTATTCCTGATGTATCAGCTTTTCCAACGAAATTCTCAATCTGGAAGAAAAAGTGGAGAAAAAATAATAGAAACAAGCTTGAGGTCCACAACTGCCTTAAGAGCTTTTGTTGAATGCAATAAGAATTTTTTTCCCTAATTCAAAATTTTCTCAATATTTTTGCAACACTCCCTGTTTCAACAACAGTCCTGGAATGCTCTTTTTTCAACATTAAGGAGTTTGAAGATTGATTGGCAGGATTAGCTTTCATGTCTGTTTGCCATGAAATAGTTATTGATCTACAAAATATTTTCATATGTATGGAGAAACAATGACCTCATCGTGATAACTTTGTTTTGTAATATTTTCTGCATAATATAATATTGGAGTAAAATGTTCATTCTTGTGTGTAAAAATGTCCATTTAATCATTTTTTTGTCTGCTCCCCTACCCCTATCCTTGCTGAACATATATCCTGTATACGAGCTGATCAGGATCCTTGTTTCACTGTGTATCATACAATTAGGGGATATCAATTTAAAATTTAATTCATGGCAAAGTAACTAAAAGGTAGCCAAACTTGGTAATGTTTTCATGAATAGTTTTAGAAACAGGTGATAATAGTATAGTTGGGTCGAATCCACTATTTTACAAATCCGAGTCTTCAATTTACCTTCGAATCCTGAATCTGAATCTTGAAAAACATGAGTATAAGAGGAAATATAAATATAATATAAAATACAAATAGTAACTAAATGTTGACATTTCTTCTTATAATCCATCTTATAATTATAATTAGTTCTGTTCTGGTATTAGAACTCTGAAACAAATTTCACTTGAACAATTAAAAAAAACTTGACTTTAATGAGTTGTCTCAAATCCAAAATGTCTTTGAATCTTGGATAATTTTAAGAATGCAAAGGCCCATCCTTAATATATTGCTTTAAATAGGTTATTTTTTCCAATCTTTGAACATTGACCTTGTTCCACACAAATCTATCACTTCTTTAACGATGAGACACATCTATTAAACAGGAATATTTAATTTTGTTAAGTAAATATTATTAATCTTTTGAAGATAGTTTTAAAAACTCAAATAGCTCAAATTATAGCAAGGCATTATAAATGTTTAATTCCTCTCTTTGATTAATTGAATCCAACAACTGCATTATTTTTAAAACCATGTTTGATATTTCATAACTTTTTAAAAAGCTCGACAAATCTCCACTTGCTAATGGTAGGTACTCCATCTCACACAATGTCAAGTTTTTAATAGTAAGTCACTCACATGAAAATCAAAAACTTCAAAGATTACTCATATGTTTTTTATTTTACAAGAAAAGTTGGCTACAAATTACAAACAAATAAGTTAACAACTGTTTTACACAACTTCAATCAAGAATATGCCTAGTAAAATGTTGAATTTTACTTTTTCCCTCTATTCTTAAAAGGTTGTTTCACAGATACTGATTAGTATACAATAAAGTATTTAATACTCAACAGCAGGAAACTGGTATCCCCCACAACGTACAATATATAATTTACAAATGGAGCAAAGCATAGTTAGTTACAAAATAGATTATAGTTTAAATCATAAACAAATCAACAGTTATTAAAAAGTAAGCTTTTACATAGTTATTTTTCCTGTTACATTTTAAATATTTTTTCTTTCACAACTCAAAAAGTTATATAAAACACAAAACTAATGCGAAAGTTTTGCTGTAGTTCGTTAGCATAACATAGAAACAATTCTGTATTTAACAAAATAAGTTACAAAAGATCTGGTCAGTAGCGAAATAGTTCCTTCACTAGTTATTACTTTGAGAACTTTCTACAAGTTTGAAGAAGATGCCTACATGTTTACTTGCGCTGTGCAGGAGGCACATACATTTGCTGCTGAATGCGCGGAGGCTTGCGGTCTCGGCTGCCTGGTCCATCCCCACTTTTAATGTAGGGCCTTGTTCCACCTCTTCGAAATTCTAGGATACCTAATTGAAAAAAACAAACAATTTTTTAAAGTGCAATTACTGTACAAGGTCACTAACAGTGTGGTAGATGACTTGCTTCAATTGGCAAAGATTGTATTCATAACCGGATGTTTAATGAGGTAAGATGTAAGTTGGGGTGCCTGACTTTTAGTATATTGTTAGTTGCCAGTTCATTGGCAAACATACTAAAAGAATTGTTAATAAAATACATTGTCTACTTTTAAAAAGTTACTGCTTACAAATCAAAGCACTTTTATTTACAAGAAAACAAATGGAAAAATAAAGAACTTCAAATCTACTAATTGATTTGGTATTTTCACATGTGCTGTTGAGCATAAACTCAACTTGAAGTAATTTAAAAAAAAATTGAAAATCAACATGAAGTTCAGAATCTTATTTGAATACAAGAATATTCTCAAACAAATAGCGAACTATTTAAGACATGGTGTGGGCTCAAAAATAAACCCCTTGATTGTTATCAAGTAGCTGCTGAGGTGCATAAAAATGGTTTGTGGTTAACTAACCACTCCACACGTTTAAATAAGGTACGCTATTATCCACACTCATGACAGCTGTGGATAGTTTTTTTTTTGTCACATCTCATTACCTGTTTGGGTTGTAACTTTGTGTTGGCTATAAGAGGTTGAATTGAAAGGAAATGTACTTGTATTTACAAAGGAGAGCGATAAGAAAAATCACTTGGGTAAAGCCATGTTCAGTACATCTGACCAATTCAAATATTTTTGTTATCGGCAGCCTAGTCTATTGCAATAGTGACACCTTTGATCATCCAATCACTGAAGCTAGTTGTTAATTTAAATGCCAAACTTTTATTCTAGGCACAAACTATTTTTATGTTGAGTGTATTAGTGAACGAAATAAAAGTTTGTAGCAAAGAAAATTTGCATGCCTTCTTCATATTTATGTAAAATAGCAATTTATGAGTTATAAAACACACTCCTGCTTCTCTGACATTTTTTTTCACCTTCTATCCATTCTGGTTGTATGCTTAGTTACTAATTACAATAGTGAAATAAAAATAAGGAAGGTTAAATTTAGAGGAAGTGTACTCACATTTGTGTGGAGGTATAGTAGAAAACCATTTAGGAAAAACTACCCTCAGTACACTTGACCGGGATTCGAACCACAATCTCCCTGTCATAGGCAATCTAATCTATTGCAAGAGTGATGCGTTAGACCATGTGACCACCAAAGCAGGTAATCTCTGACAATTTAGCTTTGAAAATTATAATAAGATAAATTCCTCAAAATGTAGTAGGACTACTTTGGTTCTTAATCAGACACACTTTGGATTTAGAAAATTAAGGGAACTTCAAACCTTACTATGTTTACTAAACATACTTCTAATAACAAACACTTTCTTGCTCCTCTACAGAATAATTTGCCCACTGTTTTAAAGTTTTTAAACTAAAGTGCTGTAGAGCTGATAATGTGGATTTTTTTACAAACTAATGCACACATTTGTTAAATATAAGTTTCTCTCTTGTAGTATAACATTTCCAAGAAAAACTATAACAAAGAATAATCGAGTCTTAAGGAATTCATTACTTAAGGTGTCTGGGATTAATCATAGATTCTGCTATGTATTAGTAGTTCTTCATATGTTTAAATATACACTAAACTAAATCATTTTAGTATAATTAAGTTCCTAATGCTTTTAAAATGTAAATTAAATACCTAATAAGCTAAGAGCAACTGGTTCAATACCAGGCCTTGGTAAAATTGGGTCTTCCCTTTACACAGTGATGATTTAATGGCCAGAAGACATGGTGGTATGTTAGTTCTAGAATCAAGTTAGTATGTAAGTTTCATACTGATGTAAAAATCAGTTCATAAAGTTCACATTAAATATTACAAACAAAAATAAATATTTAATCCATTGCAATTGCCTTGATGTAAACAAGATCTTAGCTCAACATAAATGTTGTCCAGTGAAAATTCATGTTATGTTAAATATATCATGTTTTCATGCCAACTAATCATGTTACGACCAACAATGTGATTATCTATTTAGTGAACATACACCCTCAATGTTATAATTCACAAACATTGAAGCATCATAACCTATTTTAAAATTTTATTTTGTAGCTCCAGTAAAGCTTATTTTGCAAGTATGTTAGACCTAACAAGTCATAAATCATAGTGTTTTGTTAAGTAAACAATTAGATTTTAAAGAGTTTTTTTTTGTAATTTGCTTGCATGTTTATGTTGAGATTAAAGCAAATCCTTAACACACAGTATATTTATTTACATTGCATAAACATAATGTGTCAGTTACATAATGCATCAAGATCCCTGCAAAACATAAATTTGATAATGTTCAATAATAACACCTCTGCATGAGAGAATGGCTTACCTGAGAAATGGTTCTGATTATATGGCTGTGAAGGTAAGCTCTCCGATGTAGAGCTGAGAAAGGCACCAGAAGACTGCAGTGGATGAGCAAGACCATCCTGGAAGTCCACAATTATATTTGTTTCCAATGGAACCGATGTTCCTTAACAAACCATCATCTATTTGTGCTCATGATAATAGTGTGCGTGAGTGTGCATGAAACTTGGCTTTCCAGTAATATAAAAAAAAAACATAAAAATAATAGCGCAACCTAATAAATAATTGTCAAACACAAATATTTACCATTAAATCACAGCATTTTTTTTACAATATAAAATGTTAATATGAGAAATTAATAATAATAAAAAAAAATAGAATGGGTTTGGGGGAGATAAGGCTTTATTTGTAAAATTGATGAACTAAGTATATTTCTAATGAATATAAAATAAAGAATGAAGAAAATTACATTAACAAAATTGAGGAACTAATCCTATGTCCTATGTTTACCCTTGTATTACGAAAATAATACTTGGCAACAACAATTTTTGCTTTTATTTGAAGTTTATTAATTGTTTGAGCTACCCATATTTTATTATATTTATAATATGGATACAAGGTAGAATTTGAGGAAAACGTACCCACATTTGTGTGAGAGTGAGAAACCATAAATAAAAACCCTAGTACTCAATGAGATTTGAACCCAACATCGTCACCAGAAAACCACACTAGATTAATATTTTGTTTGCACCCCCATGGATAAATTAGTGAACATTGATTAAATTTTTCTCATCTTTTTGGTAAAATGATGTGTGCGTAGATGCAAGAGAGAGAGAGGGTAAAATTATTTTCTTTTTAAAGTTGATTCTCATTAGATGTTTTATAAAATATAAAATTACAAAATCATATTAAACTGCATGTCTGTTCACTTTTTGTGTGCACACACATACACAATAACACATCTATATTTATATTAGTGGTTTATATTCTAGGCTTGCTGCAAAAATAACCAAAATTATACTAAGAAATGTGTGTGAATTTATTTGTTTTGAATAAGTGAATCAAGTCTGGTAAACAGTTTAATTCCTACAAAATTGCCAACGCAAACCGCTATGTCGAACCTTCGGTGGGTGAGTTCGTTTTCCATAACAGAGCTACCATTGCATTCCCATGGCAATGTTAGAGGAATAACCTGTGTTATGTGTTGACAAGGTCTTCAATGGGTAGTGAGATAAACTTCTATAATAGGAAGATATGCCAGTTGGTGGCTAGGCGCCATACATGTAATACATAACACAATTTTAGGCCTTTTTTGACCTCTCCCCCATATTACGCTCCGTAATGCTTTGGCAACTCCCCACCATCCACAAGTTATGTAAAGCTTCCAGTTTCAACTATAAATAGAATTTTGGCTAAAGGATTAATTAAAAACTGAATGAAACACTTTTTAGTAGCCTACCTATTTTATTTTATTTAATTTGATAAATTTAAACATTTTTTTTATTATTTGTTTTATAACTATAACTTTGTTATGTTAAGCTAAACTAACCCCTCCCCCTCCTTGTCATGCAGCATAACACTATGATGGACCATACCCCTGCCCTCCCCCAAAGTGTGTTACATAATACATGTATAGCCCCCTAACACCTGCTCAAAGAAACAAGTGTTATACGTAAAATTAATATTAATGCTTGATAACTGCAAATTCCAAAATAAGCTTTTCTTCAATAAAAGGGATTTGGATATTTTAGTTACACAGGAATAAGTTTGCATGAGTAGCTTAGTTGTTTTGTCTGTGAAGAAAAACTTTCTTTTATACACAAAAATTAACCTTCGCAGGGACTCCTTAAGAAAACAATTCACTTTTACACAAAAGGAAAATAAATGAAGTTCAAAGGAAAATATTTAAAAATCATCATAACCATTTTGTCATGTTAGCATGTATCTAAGATATTATTTATATTATTTTTATTATGTGATACTTCAAAAAATCTATATGAAATTTTTTAAAAAGGTATGTGTAAATTAGCCGGAGATGTGTCACTCGTATGACATAACAATATCTTTGAGAAATGTGGAAGTGGCAACTCTATTGCGTCAATTGCACCTCTGCTAAAAACTATGCTCCGATTTTTGTAGGAGGAACAGTATCTGCTAGTTACTAAAGTTACTAAAACAATTTTAATATATTTATCAAGTTCACATCAAGCTATGTTATCTACAGCTGTCACGTATGATATTTTATCAATATCTATAAAATAACATAAATGATCGTATATTAAAATGCTATCAATGCCCAAATAAATAGATTTACATTTTCAAAACTGTTCTTCCAACCAAAATCAGGGCATATGTTTGGGCGACTAAAAAATTATCCAATCTTGTCTTGAAGACTAAATTTACTTCTCAAATTGTTTAAAAAATTTGAATAGATAAAAGAATGAGATTTTAATGACTATTTCCTTCAAAATAGTCTATTGGTTACTAAGAAATTTATGAAATGAGGCATAAACAATAGTTTAGAAGAAATGTTGAATCTCAAAGTTAAAAATTAAACAAAATAGTTTTCAAATTGCAGATTTGATTCTCATTTATGTATGGATTTTTTTAAATTATCATGACAAAGATATTTTAAAATTTATTAACTTTTCCAAAACCACTGTGTTTTTCCAGTTTCTATATATATAAAAATATTTTTATAAAATATGAGTGAAGAATGAACCTGAGCATGGACTGATCTCCGGATAACTCAGTGGTAAAGCAATGGCGTGCCAAGCCAAAGGTCCTAGGTTTAATTCCCGTGTCCAGGTGCCATTTTTTAATCCAGTCAAATATAAGTGATGTATGGCTGAATTCTGTTATCATAATCATTCATCCCAGGGCTTCACCATTCAAATATACTTAATTGTATAGCGTTGATTTCACCTACCTTATTTTTGACTAAGATTACAACTATAAGTTATAATTTTAGACACACACATTCTGAAATTATGTCAATCTAAGAAAGGGTTGAAGAATTTCTGCCTAAAGTTATGGGCTATTTGGTAGTGCAATCTAGGTTAGATACCAATGAGATTTAAAAAAATTACCTTACTCTAGTACAGTTTAAAATGGTTGTGACACACATTTTTTAGTATAGTACAATAGTATTCTAAACAGGGACAACTACGTTAAAGGAGATTTGCAGTGTGTATTAACTGGAAGAAAAATGTTTTTCACTATGGTGAATGAAAGTTGCTTAGTTTTTAAGTGAACATGTAAAAATTCTAGAAATTTGCTATAATTCGCCAACTTTTCCTGAAAAAGCCCATTCCCTGAAATTTCCCAGTTTTTCCACATCTAAAATAACTTTCAAGAAGCAATAGTGTCAAATTTTAGACCAGAATGTTCAGAATAGGTCTCATAAAAATATAGTTTTGAGGCAGATCTGCTGGGATAGGCACTAGTTTATCATTTCAATATTTAATCAATGTTATGACATACCAGAACTCTTTTCTAATAGTTTTGGAAATTTTGAGGCTTGCCTCATCTTCCTCCATTTTATCAAATTTTGAAATTTCCCATTTTTATATATTACTAATTATATACCTCTCTCTACCTTCCTGCCAAAGTACATTACATCCTTCTAATGCTTTTATCTAAATTTTTTTGATGATTACCCTGTTCCATCCTGTTTCATCTTGGGGATTGAATTTTACAAAACTCCTTTTCGGATTAAAATGACTTGAAAGATTTGAGAGATACAGTGATGAGTCACAGCTCTCGTCTTTATGTAGTAGGATTGCCTATACCAATTTCTTTTATCATTGTGTCTTACTAGCTGCTCAAGTTATGTGTAAAGTGTACTTTACTTTGTGGTCTAATCTTATATTTAAATGATCAATGTGGCTCTTCAGCTCAAAAATTTGCCGAAGCTTGCCTAAGGGGTGTGAAAATATTTTTAACTTAATTTATGACATTGGTCAACTTCAAATTTGCTTAAAAAATCTGTTTTACCTAGTATAAAGTTTTTACCAAAAAATATTGATTCCTAACTTCAAAGTTTATCAAAATTTTTATAATTTTGTGTACAAAGCAATTATGTTAAAAGTATTAAAATTATTTACTGAATGATAACCGTAAAATGATTTATCAGCTTCGAACAAACTATGTTATACATTTGTGCGATAAAATTTTGTTAATTATAGTTAATATTTATTGTTTTTATACATATAAAATATATTTTAATTCAACATTAAATAAAAATATATTCTAACTTTAATTTTCTCTTGGACATAATTAGAGATGGTATGCTCAAATCCTCGACTTGACACATGGTGTTTACTCAACTTGACCAATGAAATTCTCGACTTTTTCCCCAATTTTCAAAATTCCCGACTCAAAAGAATGTCGCACCACCCTTCAATCCCATCCTCCCCCTAGGTTTTTGACTAATCTTTTATGAATAATAATAATAATAATAATAATAATTTTTAAAATTTAAATAAATATGTTTTTTTTATTTGTATTAACAGTCTACTAGGAATTATAAAGTTGTAAAATATACTTCACAGTCACAAACAAAAAAAATCAGTTTGAATCATATTGTAATTTACTGATTATTATATTTCATATTTTGAGTAAAACAACATTTTACAGGATTTTATTTTCGAATCTACCAAATTCCTGACTTATTCCCGTTTTTTTCCAACCACTTCAAATTTCCGGCTAATTCCAGTTTTCCCGGATGGTAAAATCTGTCGATATAACAAATGTAAGTAATCGGTTAAAGGCGCCATAGACCTGTGATGTTGGGAGAGAGGAAAAAAAAAAAGTTTACCTGCATATCCTAAAACATAACAATTGCATTTTTTTTTGTCGAAGCACAGAATGTGTCCAGATTTATTAAAGATAGAAGTTTCATAATTAATATTATGTAGAAAGATGTTCCTTGTTCTTTTCCTTTAGAATGTAACTTTGCGGATGTGTCACAGTGTGGCAACACTAATATTATCTTCAAGATATTGGTGAGTCATACAACCAACATAAATGCAAATTTTAATACAAAATAGCTGATTAAAGAAAATAAATTTTTAATTTTGAGACAACAGCTTTTATGCATTAAGGACAACACAAGAAAGAGATTTAGGAACAATAAAGAAACAATACAAATAAGTCAGTTCACACTTTAGAGAGTAGTGATGATGACAATGTATATTGAGTGAGCTGTGTTAGTGTGTTTGTGCTATTGTTCTTGCATCTCTTTACTGTACAGCCTTATTTTTATTTTCCGGCAAAACATAATACTGCAATCCAAACTAACTGCATATTTACTCTAATTGGGTGGGAATAATAATGATATAATTTAGAGGAAGTGTACCAACACTTGTGCGGAGGAAGAATGGAAAATTATTTAAGAAAAATTCTTTCAGTATACCCAGCATAGATTCAAATCTCGACTGCCTTATCACCAGCAAACCAGACTAGACAAGATTGATGCCTTTGTTCATGCGCATTGGCGGAGGTTGTAACTTCTGATGTATAAAATTACATTAAGATCCAGTATAAAAAAGAATGATCCTTAACTTAATTTAGGCTTTATATTAATATGAACTACACATATGCACAAACAAAATATATACATCACAAAAATAAATAAATAAAAGAACATTAATATATGGGCAGACATATATTTTAACTCAAATATATTTTAATGTTACCAAACTAAAAAAAGTAAGTTAATAAATCAAGCAAAAAAGATTTTCACAACAAAAAGAAGTTTAATAAAATCAAGGCAAGAATAAATAATTACATTTGTACGAGGGGAGAAAATACACAATATACAGGTAAAAAACTATTAATACAGCTATTTCCAACTTATTTAAACAAACAATAATTTGTTAAAAAGAAACAGACACAAAATAAACTGATACAAAATAATAAACAAATAGAAAATGTCCAAAGCTAAAAGACAAAGCACTGTGCCTAAGATCCAAATCTACAAGAGAAGTTCCTGAGGAATATTTTATCCCAGCTATATTAACTTTGCATACTGTAGAGAAATGTTCTACAATCAGTGAACTGGTGACTTTACATGTTCTTCCTTTCTTTTATTATCACTTCACATTCTTTCTGCATTAATGTTAATGTAGCTGGATTGAAGATTATGGCATGAGAAAAATCATGAGCTACATTACAAAAATAAAAGTAAGTATACCAGGTACAGTATTATTCGTAGTAGTAAATGGCTGAAAGCATAAAACTTTCTTATATTACCATTTCCTAAGAACAAGACTGCACATTTAAATATTAGAACTAATTAACAATAAATTAGGTACAAAGTTAACAAAATAAACAAACTTCATTTCAAACGGTTAGTTTTTAAAAGTGACAACCAAAGTAAACCACACATACATTAAAACTACCAGTATGACATATTTGGTGGATCATGATAGTTGTGTTGGGGAGAAACGTAATAACTGCTACAGACCTTTCGAAGCCAACAAACAAATGACTAATTCAAGGTTACTTTTTAGACACTTAACACAAGGTAACGGAGATCGAACTTAAAGTGATCCTAGAAATCCCTTGTGAATAAAGTATTGGAAAAAAAGCTATTTCAAATTAAATTTGTAGACTATTAGTTTAAAAAAATTGTATTCTAGTTTTAATAAAATAGCACCTCATAGCATTTAAGTTGTGGAAAAGCATTATATTAGTCATCACAACATACTTAGTTTGTCTAGAAAACATTAAAAGAATATGTAGTAAGGAGTGCATTTATTAATATAGTTTGCATACTAAAACACAAAATTTATATATTATCTATGAGATACCATTATAATTTGTGAATAAAAACCTTGTCACATTGTATATTTTTAAAATACCATTCCTTAAGGATGGGTGGATTTTGTAAAATTTCTTTGAAAATATTAGGTTCAAAAAAATTTAATCAATTATGTGATTTTCCCATGCCTATCATTTTATTAAATCTGTAGCTAAACATAAATTTATCAGAGAAGTGGAATTACATTGTGTGAAGCCTTGACCATCTAGGGGTGTATGTGATAACATTTGGAATGAAAATATACTATAGGAAAAACCTAACAAAATCCCAGATCATTAATTTACCCCCTTCAATGTGAGCAAAATAAGAATTGAATAATGAAATCATACAAATATGGGAAAGTAAAATTTACACTTAAGCTTTAGTATTTTCTAAGATCTGGATTTGTAGGTAAAATATAAATTCAGATTTAACCAATCTCTAATTGCAATAATCTAAATGAAATATATTTTGATTTTCTTACAAATGGACATTTGGTACACCCTTTTAAAAATAAAACTTTTTTTTGCAATCTTTATTATTATTATTATTATTATTAGTGTTATTTTATAGGCATTGATAACAGTGGGTTGAACCAGAACCAATAACTGAAATTAAGTTATTTTTAAGAAACAGCAACCCAAAAAATAAAGTGCTTAACCCCTTTAGTGCCACAGGCCGATCTGATCGGCTTTGCCTACTATCGCCAAAGTACCAAAGCCGATAAGGTCGTCTCTCCAGATTTGTGCTAGTTCTCACTTTACCTGATAGATAGTGCAGTAGTTTCATATATTACTAGAAAGAGAATATTTCCCTTTATTATTTTATTTAAGGTTGGCGACGAAAATCAACCGTAAATAGTGTTGTTATTGGAAATGGGAGTTTAGTACATTTACAATGGCAATGTGCTAAGTGCAATGCCGGTTTACAAATCAGCTGCATAGAAAAACATAAATGGCTAAAATTAATACTTATGTAAATAGTTTTGTAAATGTTTTCAAATGTACAGGTTAAATTATTTTCAAGTTTAGAAAAATTTATTATTTAAATTTTTATGTTATGCCATGTGAATTAAATGATTTCTTTACCAATGTAAGTAAATAGGTGTAATAACTTTATACATTTATATAATATATGAAAGAAGAATACAAAATTATTCATTATAAAAGGTTTTTTGAAAAACACATTAATTATGTGTAGGTCTAAATATTTATTCATGAGGTAAGCAAAATAATAAATCTTGCTGTAAGGTAAACAATAAAGGCTCAAAAATATCTAATGTAGGATAACAAATAAAAATTTCTGCAGTCCCTATTTATAATCATATACAGTAGTATCTGGCTAATTTGAAGTTGGTTGATTCGAATAGTTGGATAATTCGAACCCACCATTATCACCCATGAAATTCTTATTTAAATCAATAGTAAAAAAAAAAAACATTTAATTTTAATTTTAGAAGGAAATATTTGAATAATTCAAAGTTTATACAGTATATTATTAATTTTTTCGAGTTTCTACTCACTTCAAACCTAACTTAACAATATCAACAAAACCCAAGAATCCCAGGAATGTCAAATACAGTTAAGTGTTTTTGACTAATAGTAAAAGGGAAAGTGGGGAATTTTGCACTAGCTGCAAGCAGTTTGACTAGAATAGGGGATGTTTTGGCTCTGCCATCATGTGACGCCCAGCACGGAAGGAGTAAGGTTTATGTTGATTGTCCTAATCTGGGACCTTTGTCTCTCAGTGACAGTTGCTCATTGTCATCTGACAATTGTAAATTGAGATGTTTTTACAATGTCGAAGCGTGGAAACTACACAAGTTTAACCTTAGCCAAGAAGGGTGAAGTGATTAGAGAAGTGGAAAAAAGAGTGAAAAAGAAGGATATTGCAAAAGAATATGGAATACAGCCAAACAGTTTAAGTGCAAAAACTGATAAAGTCTGCATTTTTTGAACAATGAATTAATTTTTACAATTTTTCAATTTCAGGGTTTTTATTTAGTGTGTACACACCGTTTAGATACTCCTTGGACTTTGAATTAAAAAGGTTCTACTGTGTATCCAAAACTCTATTTTCTCATAAAAAAACTAACTGCACTACAACCAAATAATAATGAAATGTATGTATAATATTTTTTTAAATATGTAAATTAGTTTTAGTTGAAAAAAAAGATAATTAAATCTTGATATTAAATAATTTTAATTAAACTGTGTTAATTTATTATTATTAAGAAATGCAGATTAAAATGATAGAATAATTAAAATAATCGCTTCATATATAAAGGTTTGGTGAATTTTCTGGCAAACCCTTACAAAAATTAGGAAATAGCTATGGCATTCTTAACACACAAAACTTAACAGCCCTCTGGCACTCTTCGCGCGCAAATTCTGGAATAGGTGTGACACTAAAAGGTTTAAGAACCAGAAATGGAATCAATATATACATCAATAAAGGTTAGTATCAGTTCTAGCTTTTTATAAAAAAATATTTATATTGCTTTTCATGCCTTTATTTCTGAAACTTAATTTTATCTAAAAAATATCTCTCTTTTTTTATTTAAAAAATAAATTTAATCTACAAGGGGATAGTAAAAGTATCAATGAGCATTTAGCAGTAAGCAACAGTTCAGATTCGCAAGGAATGATTATTGTCACATTATGCAATGTTTTCTCATTTTACTCTTTAGTTTAGGAAGATGTTCTGAAAATTGAAAAATGACACCTGGACACGGGAATCGAACCCGAGACCTTTGGCTTAGTATACCAATGCTCTAACCACTAAGCTATTCAGGAATTGTCCCGTCCCCAAGGTCATTCTTCACTCATATTTTAAGGCAGAGCCTGTGATGGACGTGTGGAAATTGTCGGCTACAAATGTGTGATTGATTAATATCACGATCTATCAAATAACTCAGCCCCCTTTGACTCAGTAGTTGGCTTATTGCTGCCACTTTCACAATTATTATAATTGTAAGGGATTGCATATTTAAGAATCAAATAGCCAAAGCTATATATGATATCTAGATGGAGTAATCCTCACTAAAAGCATAAATAATAGCTTTGGCTATTTGATTCTAAGGAATATGTATTTAATTTTGTGTGAAAGCAAACATGTTAAAGAATGAGGAGAGTTCTGAGAAATAAGAACCTGCCCAGTTGTAAAAGCATTCTAAGTTAATACAATTAAATTTATTTAAAAGTGTTATTCCTAAAAGTTAAAACAATTTAAGTGGTTGTTGGATGGCCAGTTTATGTGGAGGTATAAAGGAGAAGGAGGGGTTGGAAACACAATTAGTTAATTTTTTTCATGCTGCCTTCAAATATTAAGTAAGAAGTAGTACAAGTTTGTGTTCATTGTTGGTAGTTTAGAAGGAGTTTAAAAGTTTTATTAGTAAGTGATTTGAATTATTTGAGAGGGCGAAATAAAAACTAACTCAGTGCACATATTCTTTAAATGACAAAGTGAGCGAATGAAATATCAAGGATACTATTAGGATGAATCTTAAAGTAAATTACATATAAAGTCTATTTATATAGTGTAGCCCTGCAAACTAATTTATTATTTTGGTTCGTCTACAGATACTTCAAGAAAGTATAATCAGTTCACGATAGGTTTTTACCTGGAGGACAGTTCGAAAATCATATGTTTAGGTTTTGGGTTGACAACACTTGTAAAAGATCACAGTTTTGTTATAAATGTAAAGATCTTTAATTACCTGTTATATATTACATTCAAAATAATGTTAACTTAAGTTTTCTCATACTATTTCATTTTTTTAAATAATTTCTTTTTATCCAACTCGAAAGAATATTTTAAACATAATTAAAAGTACTTATTTTTTGTTTTGGAACGTTACTGATTATGTTTAATATAGTGCACACATCAATACCTTTTAATACAGGCATCATATTTACTTGGAAAAGAGAAAATTCTTGTCTTTTTATACATACAATAAATGATTTTATGATTATTTTATCGTATTTTGAAATATTTAACCGAATAAAATATTTTCATCAACTGCGTGTCTCCATCATTGTAAAAAACTTGTTTACCGTTATGTTCAATCATTTGGTTTATCTTCGTCAGTGGCCATTTTGAAGCTATGTTCGCTAGAAGTTTTTGTGAAAGTGGTGTGAATATTTTTTTAAGCGGAATAAAACTATAAATAAACATTGTGTCCAACCTCAAATAAATATATAAATAATATTGGCCTAAATTACTATGGTTAATTATCACATTAATATATTACCATCTGTTTCATTACAGTCATCCAAAGTGATAGATGTCAGCTGTTGGCGTAGTGATATATTAGGGATTACTTCTAGTAATATTTCGAGCTGTCATCCAGGTAAACTTAGCTCGTGAATGACTTTTACTAGCATTTTAGATTAAAAATATTCTAATTGAAATCAAGAATAGTGCCATAACATTATTTGAATAGCCTATTAACCCTTTGGTGAGTATGAACGTATATTTACGTTCATTTTGTTATGGCTTCCTAGGAGTATGCACGTAAATATACGTTTTCATGTTTGTCTAAATTAGTATGGCCGTAAATAAACGTTCAACCATGTTAATGCTTTGCTGCTATCTATGTTATGTTAAATAAACTATTTTTAGGCATTTACTAGTTTATATATTTGCTAATAGATTACTCTACTGTCCTTTACACAAAACATTCTTCTTTCATAGATGTCATAGCTGTGCGTGACGGTTATAATAATCAGCTGGTTGACTAAATCGATGTTTATTTTAGAAGTTGTGTTTCCACATGATTAATTTGTGAAATTTTTTTTGCTGTGTCATTGTTTATAATGTTAGTGGCCGCACATGAACATTCTTGTTTATACCTTAGTGTATATTATTGTTTTATTTATGGAGGAAAACTCACAGATTTATAAATAAAGAGCGGGAACCTGAGCATGAAGTTGATGTCGATAACAATATGACACAAATACAGGTGAGAGCAAATGTTCAGCCAACAATGCATGACACATTTCGGTGGCAAAATAATGCCAATTTTCACAGTCAAAGCGGAAAGACACTGTGTGAAATGTGATATAGGACTTTGCATCCAGCCATTTCACACAAAAACAAATTTTTAAACTCTCTGAATTGTATTTGAAATGGTAAATTTTCTCCTAGATATTATTTTTTTAAATTCTATAACTACTTTGGAAACTGCAATACATAATTTTAAAATTAATATGCAGGAATAAAAATATATTTAATTTTCACCAAAAACCTCACTCCACAGGGATATGGTATTATATTAAAACTATACTCACCAAAGGGTTAATGAAGCATAAAATAATGTCTCCAAACATAAGAATAATTAAGAACCACATAATATAGCTTATTTTGATTTATTTAAATTTTTTAGATAGAAAAATAAAATGAGTCTACATTATTTCCTTTTGATCCAGACATGGTAAGTAGCTGGTTTGGCTGCAGAAGCGATGAGTATTTATATTTGACTCCCTGATTGATAGTATCTACCAAATGTGACTGCTACAAATCACATGACTGGAAGATGAATAGTTGAAACTACCCTAGATCTAAAAACTTTTTCTACCAGTCAGATATGTCCATTAATTAGAAAATTGGTTATACATAGCATGCACAAAACAAAATATTGATATTCTAACAACTGTGCTGTTAAGGTGGTTTACTTCTTTCTCGATCTGACCAATGAAACTTATGTCATTCAATATGAATTTGGAAAGAAAAATGAGCATTCATACACAAGTGATCTAAAAGAGTATTCATAATAATGTATAAACCAAACAGGTATAAAGACGCAATGATAAAAATAATCATAATAGTTTTTACTTTTAACATGAACAAGATCATCAACTCCCTGTGCCACACAGGTAATGATTGTCATTGATTGAATGGTTTATATGCTTTTGAAGCATATTTTAAGACTCAATTTTGATTGGTTTGGGGGACTAACCAGCCTCTGAAAGGTGATATTTAACCTAATGCTAAAACTAAACAATATAGCTTTCCACCTAGATGCATTCACAAAATGGTTCATATCAAAACCAGCCATATAAAGTATCATGCACTGATAAATTAATGTTCACAAATATTAATTTCTTTTAAAAAAAATACCAACTACTAAAGGGAAAATATCATAAAATAGATAAAAGAGTCAACCATTAAAGTCGAGGTTTTTAATGTTAGCTTTTGCCTAAAGAATGGAAATAAATCTGATTACTAAATATAAATAAAAAAAAAAGATTCTGACTGCCTATTCAAAAAATTGAAATTCCTGTGTCGAGGTGTCATTTTTAACATTAATTTGTATGGTTGTGCGAAGTATATTTTTTCAATTCAAAGCAAGGTCAAATCAAATAATAGGAGATATTCTCAAAGCTGAATCTAAGTTAAAATATTCAAAAAACTGTTTTATGTTGGATAACAATATTATACTGTTCATAACTATGTAAATTTAGGCATTAAATATAATTTACAAAATACTATAGTCAATATATTTGTCATTAAATGATAATAATTTAAGTTATTATCACAAAATGTAATTGAATTATTTTAGATTTTTTTTTTCTAGGTTAACACAAGTTTGTAGTGAAAATAGAGGGGGGGAAAACCCTTGAATGGGTGTTTTAACTTTTTATTTTTTGGCAAAGCTTCGTTTATGATTGAAGCCAGAATTTTACTTTCGAATTGAATTCAAAGTAAACACATATTTAAAGTGAAGTCCAAGATTCGCACACCCCTATTAATTTGATTAATTTCATCATCTGCAAAGGGTATTTCAATGCTGAGTTTATCATATGCTACATTTGTCTGAACATCAAAGATTTCAACAGTCTTTTTTATTGAAGTGAGATTGGACCAAAAATAACTAGGAAATTTTAAAACTCTATGAATGTGTGTGTGCGCATTTACAATTTACAATATACAATTTGTTTTTCAGTCAAAGAACCCTTGATAAACTATTTTAACTTCAGGACAAGAAATAAGTGAAATGAAATATAAAAAATTATACCTAAAAATATAAAGATGGGCTTGATTTTAAATTATGAATAGTTTTTAAGAATTGGGTGTTTTAAGATATTAACTTTTGTTTGGATTAGGAGGGCTAGTCAGAACCCTTATTTGAGTGATACTGGAGTAGAAATTGTTTCTAGCTAAAACACAGACACATTTTTAAGGACAAGTGTTCACTGTCGGTATCTTCAAGTCACGTTTTCAGCTACCTGTGGCAGTGAAAATGTGTCGGTGTTCTGTTAGCATTTTATCTTAACAATTTATACTTCAAAATCAATCAGGAAATTGTGCTGGCTATCTTTCCTAATCCAAACCATGATTTATTAAGCCTATTTTTCTATTCCAAATAACCGAGATATTAAATCTGACATTAATAGTATTTATTAAACCAAAAATGGTTGTGCCTGAGGTGGCTCATGGGTTGTTGCCAGATTTAACTCTGCTAGACAAGACTGTACTATTAGATTGATCACTCTCATTAGATATCAAACTTTTACTTTAGAGCATATGCACACAAGGGCTCACTGCATTATTTGTGTGTGTTGTTGGTCAAATTATATTGAGGAAACTGCTTCAGTGGCAGCATGGTCTAAGAAGTCACTCATGCAATATACTAGACTGCCAATGACAGGGTGATTGGGTATGAATTTTGGTCGAGTGTACTGAGGGTGGTTTTTTTTCCAAAATGGGTTTCCCCTCTCCCTCTACACAAATGCAGGTACATTTCCTCTAAATTACACCTTCATTCACCCCAAACATATTTGCATAATTAGTACATATGCATAAAACATGAACAGGTAGAAGAATGCAGTGGTAAAAAAAATACTAAGGGGGTGGTGGGCGAAGGGGTGTAGAAACAGCTAACTTGTACAGTCCTGTCATGCAAAGATAGCTCTGGCAACAACCCATGAATCACCCCTAAATTGATTAATTAATGCTTGTGCACATGATATAATACAGGTACCCCTCTCCTTATAAATGTTCATTTAGATTAATATACAACAAAAACATTTCATGTTAAAAACTTGAAAATCAGTTGGATTGTAAAATTAGTTTATGTACAAGTATATTAATAATGTAATATGTTTTATAATTATATTCATTCAATACCATTTCACCTAACATTAATGAGTTGATTTTTTTAAAAACTTCTATTAGTAGTAAATGCTAAATTAACCTCCTTCTTGAATACAAATGTCACAAAATATATTATTTTATTTCTGTTCTACAGCTGGTAATTGACTTTTAAAGCAAAACAATTATATTGTTTAGAATTATATATTTATTAACAAGAGGTTAGGTAAATAGAATTCCAACTATGGTTAGACTCAAATCCATTAAAATAATGAGTAAATGCTTATTGAAGAGCCGATTTAAAAATAATAAAGCTAATAATATTTGAATAAACACATCATTAATAGATTCCTAGATTGCCAAATTCTTCTACAGGTCCCTGTCAACAAAAAAGAAATAAAATAAAAGTTAACCAAAAGCAAAGATAAATTTATAATAATGATTCAAGAGTAAATTTAAAGAAAATACTAAATATCTAAAACTCACATTACTGCTTAGGAAATCAACTCGACATAAATAGAAAAAATTGTAAATTTTCCTAAGTAATATGAGATTTGGAAGAAGATACTGGAAAGGTGTATAAAAACATATAAAAGGAACTAGTCACATTTCCTGCACCTTCTTCCAAATAGAATACAATTACCTCATAAAGTGAATAGAGGTTTCCCTGCCAGAGAAAAGTAATATGAGAGTACTGGTTAGAGGGCTCAATATCTTTAGTAAAGATCAAACAAACCTAACTTTATAAATATCAGCAAGCAATTAACTTATTGAAAGGGGATTAGTCTCCTACCTCCCCTTTATACCCCCATAAAATGTTTAATTATATTAAATAAAGTTAAAATTAGATTTGTAGAACATGAAGAAAATAACAAATGATATCTTTCACAGTAGGGAGTAAAAAGAACAATAAGTTGAAATTTAGTAATGTAAACTTACTTGTAGAAGAATGAAAGCTGAGTTGTATTCAAATGTTTGCAAATATGTTATTTTTAAGTCTATTTGTACTTAATCTTTTACCATACCATGTATATTTAAGGACATCATCTGTAAGGCAATTTATCTCATGTATAATATATTATAATTAAAATGTACCTTTGCAAGACATTATGTTTAAATCAATGATCAATGGTATGCAATCTGACACCTTAGCTCAGCCAGTAGCATGTCTGCCTACTGAGCTAAGGGTCCCAGGTCGGCATGGCCAAAAAATTTATCATAGATGAAATATGGGGTTACCTTTCACATTGATAAATTAACGGCCAGGTAGTGGATGTTGTGTTTGTCGTCTTAAGTTATATTATAAGGCATATGAAGCTACGACAGGCCTAAAAAGCCTGTAGTGGGAAAATATATGACTTAAATAAAAAACTGACCCAGGCCATAGGCTGGGAAAAGTAATAGATGTAGCTACAAGGCATTGTGTCAGCGTGTTAAACAACTTAGCTCAGTCAATAGTGTGTCTGTCTACTGACATTCCGGGTTTGATTATCGGCATAACAGAAAAACTTAACATTAATGAAATGCAGATTTTCCCTTTTACAGTGATGAATTAATGGCCGGGGGTTGGATATTGTATCCGTTTTATATTCAATAAAATGAATTATTGCCAAATGGCTTGGAAATGTATAGTAGTAAGACAGAGTATAAACACTGTACATTAATGTAAAGTAATTGATAAAGAAGGAAGCCAGCAAGACCTTCAATAGTAAGAACACAAAGAAGCAATGACCCATCTAAGGCCACTTTGAATGCAACACATCCAACTTAATCTACCTATTTTGATGTAATTTTTGTGTGGCAGAATACAATGTACTCACAACAGGACCTCTGAGAATATGCATGGAAAGTCACTGTTTTGACACCAACTACAAAAATCTAGATAAACCAGTTTCTCCCCGCATTAAGGACTTTGACTCCTGTTACACCACCAGAGTACTCAGAGAATTCCCAACAGCCACTTGCAACAACTCTCAGCTCAGGCAATGGAAACTTGCACATCAATGGGTAACCAAATTTAGACTTTGGTTTGAATCTGAGATGAATATATATATATATATATATTTTATAAATTACTATTACTTTATGTATAGTATTTGTCAGTCTTAAAATATATATTTTCAGTTATTAATTTTTCAGCAAGTTACCAATCTATTCATGCCTCCATTATATTGCATCAATTTGGCAATACCGCAAGTTTTATTTAAAATTCTTCAAGAAGCATGTAGTTCCATATGATAGCTTTCTTTGTGTTTTGTGTGTTTTAAATGTGTATCTTTAAATGAAAAAGTAATATTTCCGAAAATGCAAAAAATGTTTAACAGTGGGAGCTTGAAGAAGTGGGTAGTGTAAAAAATGTAATAAGAATTGAAGAGATAAGTGTGTTTTGTTTATATCCAGGCATAGCCTAACTAACCTTTCAGGTTGGCTTCCTTCACTATCACTAAAGTCTGACACCTTAGCTTAGTCGGTAGCGTGTCTGCCTACTGAGATAAGGGTCTCGGATTTGATTTCCGGCATGGCCAAAAAATGTATCATTGGTGAAATGTATGTTTACCCTTTCACATTGATATATTAATGTCCTGGGACTGGGTGTTGTGCTTGACCTTAGTCTTAAGTTAGATTATAAGGCATATGCATCTACAACATGCCTGGCAAGCCAGTAGTGGAAAAAAATAATATGACTTGAATAAATAAATGAACCAGGCCATCGGCTGGAAACAGAAATGGATGTAAAAAACTATCACTCTACATTGCTTTATATTTAAGTGTGTTGATATAATCAATTGGTTCAGAAAGTATATGTTAAATACCACAAATAAATGAAAAAGTTTTGTCAACCAAATATATTTTGTGACCTATGATGCTACTAATCATATGGTTTGTTTGGTTAATAATCATCCAAACCAATATTTTACATTCAAATGTTAAAAGGTATGAGTGAATGCTCCGTTCCCCATCATAGTTCAAAGTTGACACTATTTTAGTATTACAAAATTTCCTGTGATTTCTAGGTTTGCAAGAAAGTTTAGAGAAAGGTATAAAACACGGGTCAGCAACCAGTTTAACGTGATTGGATGGTTGATCTTATAAGAAAACTACAACATAGATTAAAAAGTTAATCTAAACTTGAAAATAAATAAATAAATAAATAAAATTATTTCACATAATTTTGAGAGTGACCAAACTAACCTTGATCAGTCGTAATTGGTAATGTTAGTTTGTTTGCGTCTTAGTGGTGATGTGTCTAATATGCAAACGGAGAAGAGAGAGAGAAAGATAAGTGCAAGATATGTTTATATACATACACATATTAGGGATGAACCGAAATTACATTTTCATTGTGGGATGGGCAGTGAGTCAAAAAAATTGGGGCTTGGACTAGAATAGGATATTATAAACATTATGCTTTAGAATAATTTGTCTTAAAAATTTATTTTGATTTTTAAACTAATATGGTAATACTTGTAAAAGCTTTGACAATATTAAACATAATATAAGTAATAAAATAATATAACATCATGAAACCATAGTATAGATAGGAGGGAGCTAATAGTATTTTATATTGAACCAATTAGCATAATTATGAACAAATAATGAACAGTACAAATTAAATAGTTAATTTTAATATATTTCTGATGGCAAATATTTGTATTAGTCCCCCCCACCCCTCCTCTTCCTAAATGTCCTTTTGGTTTGACGCTCCTTAAATGTTCTTTAGAAGTGATATCCCTTGAACTTTAAAGGTTCTTTAGTCTAACACCCTAGTAATCTAACTTACAGACTGACCACACATAAATAATTGATTTTGGAAAGCTACTTCCTTCACCCTTCATTTCCACGCCCCAAAATATGGCAGGGTAGAATATATGTGTCTGAACAGCACAATGAGTGTGAAACTTGCACATGCCCGGGATCCCATCCACCCCTAAATTGTATGCAAGTGCAGGTTTGAACTGATAAAAAGCAGGGGTGCAGAAAATGTCCAAAATATGCTGTGCCTAGGGGCTAAGATAATGTGTCAAAGTTCTAGATAAGAAGACAGAGGTTGAGATAAGGGGCAAAGGAAAAATCTAATAACTCAACTTGAATAATGGTGTGATTGAGTGATGAGTAATCAGTCACCTACCCTAGCGCGGGTGTTTGGTAGCTATGGTGGGCAGGCGGTGGAGGGTAGGGAAAGGTCAGCAATGGATTATTTTAGTTTGAATTCAGTCACCCATTGCGCACAGTTTATTTAAGCTCGTGACATACTTGTAATAATTGAGTAGCCATGCAAATGTTGTTTTTAGTGGACCTATTAAGGTTTGTACATTGTACAATATATAAATGTTTATAAAAAATTAAATGGTTTAGTGAAAAAAATGTTAATTATGTCGACTTTTAAGAGCAAACAAGATGTCAACTGTGCTTATTGTGAATGGCGTGGCAGACGTGATAAACTTGGTCATCATTTATCTACTAAACATCCCCACTCAAGAAAAACCTAGAACTAAGGATCAAGGGAGTATTGCAAATTTTGTAAAACATAAATTATGTGATCGGGTAAAACTCATAGTTGTAAATAGTGATAGTATTTCCACTAGTGTGTGGTTGTTAGTGAAAGACCTTGCAGTTTTAGCGAGTCTACAAAAAAAAAGTCTATGAAAATCAACAATTAAACCAAGGCCTCCAGGAATTAAACTCCATTGCCTCTTGCTGTCAAGATGTAGAATTAAATGTTAGTACCAATAAGCCTACTGGTATCAATGATCCATTAATAACAATATGTAATGCACACAAGGAAATGGTAAGTTTGTCATTTCTGAAAGACAACTAATTTTTTTATAAGGTATGCATTATAAAAATAACTATGATTAAAAATATATTTGAATTTGAATTTTCCAAACTATGTAGTATGTAATAATCTTTATTCCCTTCAGTCTCTATAAAATATTCAATGTTTTATTTTGAGTGCTTTGGTTTTCAGGGATTTTATTAATGAAAATGTTATGTTCTGGGGAAATATTGGATCTCTGAGCATATTCTGCACCCCTAATCAAAAGCAGACCCAAGTTGTTTTTACAAAGCTTAGCTTTGTTAGCACAGTGTACCTGCCTATTTTCCTTAGTATCCTTAGGCTATTAGTGGAGTAGTTTTCTACTATTGTAGCTTCATTCAAAGTTTCACATGTGCTGGCTAAGAAGAAAATACCTATCACCGATGGTGATGCCGTGAAGGAGACCTTTACTGAAGCTGCTGTAGAACTATTTGCAAAATTCAAAATAAAAAAATATTAACTGCTGTTGGTTGTGGCCAACTATTTGAGCCCATGGCCCAAGATTTAATCAAACAACTTAAAGCAGATGTATAGTCCTTTTCTTTACTAACAGTTTATAGATTGATGAATTAGATTTGTTCAATGAATATAGAACTAATTTTGTTGGTGTTAATTGGCAGATTACTTTTCTTCAAGAGTTCCTCACTTTGCTAACAACCATTAAGTCTCGAGTAGAAATCTCATCTGGCACTTTAATTCCCCTGCAGCTCCTCATTTTGGAGGACTTTTAGAAAAAGGGATATGGTCAATCAAGTCCTTTCTTATCCAAGGTCATTGGCACACAATCACTAGCCTAGGAAGAACTCTACACGGTCTTGGCACGAGTCAATGTTACTCTCAACCACTCTATGCATTGTCAGCAGACCCTAGAGACTTGTCATCATTAACACCACATCAGTCTTAACCGGCAGTCATCTCTTAACCTCGGGACCACAATAGATACTATCAGAGCTTGATGTCACCACCACAACAATCAATCGGCTGTTCAATCTAAACTTTAACAAACACCCGTCCTTATGAAAGTGGTGGAATCAACTCCATCAAATCCAGCCCGAACTCAAGTGGACCTATCCACAAGCTACACTTAAGAAGGTGCCCTAGTCTTCACCAAGGAAGAAAACCTGCCTCCACTATATTGGTGACTAGGACATATGGTGAAAACCTTCCCTGGCAGCATAGTTTGTGTCGTTTGAGTTCATATTCCACAAGGTGTCCTTACTAGGCTAATGGTTAAATTGTCGCCTCTTCCCATAAAATAATTTGAAATGAGTATTTCAAGGTTGGCTGGATGTTTGGGGGCCTGTAAATTTGTACGATATTTTTATTTTGTATCATTTGAACTGTGTGTACTGTGTGTTGGCACCAAAAATATTCTTTATTTGTGGTGCCTGCACCTGTTTCTTCCACCCAATATTTGCATCTCAGTTCGATAGAAGTGATACAGTGTTGTCTTGTTGTATCCATCAAAACCATGTGTGCACAGGTTCATTACGACCACCAAAACATTATGTAATCCACTTCACTAACAAACAAGCAGAGCATTTTAAGGGAATCCACAATTCTAGTCCTGTGGAGAAAATATCCTTTCCTTCTTATGTATAACATATACAAAACAAGAACTTACTGATTGTCATCCATTTATGTTCACCAGAAAACCCGAACTGGCCATAGAATGTGCAAGCAAAACTTGAAAACAACACTCACCTCTAACAATGGTGGTGGGTAAAACCTCTTACGTGTGAAAGGGCTCTGAAGCGTCTACAGCCTAAACTCCCAGGTCAGAGATAAATACTGCTGTACACATTTAACAATGCTGGTTGAAAAACGTTGCCAGATTACATTTTCTAAGCTAGTTAGTTTTCTTTTTGTGGAGTGTGCTTTTCCCATTTTGTTCACCTACACACTTTCTGTAGTTAATAAGATCCATTTAATTGGTTTTCCTCTTTGTATATAAAAAAAAGAGGGGATTCAACTCAAAAGTCACAAAAAAAAAGTTCTGAACAATTTTTGATAACCTATTCAAAAATAAAATACTATGTATGAAATAAAGTGCATTGAATGAAAACAATTTGTAATATATAAAATGATAAAACAGTTGGAAAATAATAGAGCACAAATAAAAGTAAAAACAGTAACATATTTTAATGCCATCAGAGCCTCTTCCTACTTTTATTTGGACTCTTTTATTTTCCTACTATTCTATCATTTTAGTCATTACAAAAAATAACATCCTATAATTCTAAGACACAAAATACAACCAAAACTATAGTTTACTTTGGATAAATCAAGTAATCCAAGCAAGAACATGAAATATCACTTGTTCCAATAAAATTTAGACCCCTTCAGCAAAGTATGAGAAGAAATCTTCGCCCTTATGCCAAAGACATGTATGTGCAAAATTAATTTTAGATCAAAATTGAAACTATTTATAATTAAAAAAATATTTTGTGCTTCTACTATCTGATAAAATATTGACTAACAACTTTAAAAATGAAATTTGGTAAAAACATCCAAAAATGCGATATAACAGAAACAAACAAATTGGGGGAATTCACTAGTGGGTGCATGGTATAGGTCAAGTTATATCACAGAGTATTTGTTTTGTCTGGAACCAACCATATTTAGATGGTAAGGGATAAAGGGTGTATATTTTATTGGATCAGTGTGTACAACAAGAAGGGATAGTGTAGGAGATACCTCAGTGAAGGGTATGCAATCAGCTTGTAAAACCTCCTCATAGTTGCCGTATTCTGTAAATCTTACAACACACGTTCGCTCGGACACACCTGTCACCTCTGCATTGTAATACTGCAACAAATAAATAATACTTGATATATTATATTAGCAAGATGTGTACTAGTACAGCAGGTGTGTTTATAGTAGGGGTATTTGATTCAAGTCAAGCTTGGGTTGAATACAATTTTAAAACTTTATTTATGCAAGATGGAGAGTGGGAGGACGAAGTGGTTCGAAATAAATAAAAAAAATTAGTGAAGCAGGGGAGTGTCCTATCACCATTATTATTTGTAATGGTAATGAAAATTGTCATGAACAATGACTTGATATGAGGGGAGAAAGAAGAGGAAACACATGAACTACTAGAATGGAATGAGGAAGTGAAAGAGTGTGGAATGAAATTTAGCATAACAAAGTGTGAAGTGATGGTAATGACAAGGAAGAGGGTAAGGCCTAATAAAGCTCTAAGGTTGGATGGAGAAAAGTACAGAACGTAGGAAGAGTTGTTCTATAGGTGCGTAAGATACCTAATATAGAGAGAAGTCCCCTTGAAGTGTAAGGAAGTGGTATACAGGGTGTAATTTGTATCCATTGTCACATATGTTGCAGAAACATGGGCAATGAATGAAGAATGTAAGACAGAATAAGAAAGTGGGGACTATGGAAATGAAGTTTGTGAGGAGCATGTTAGTTGTCTTGAAGAGACCAAGATTAGAAATGAAATTATTTGGGAAAGGGAAGATTAGAAATGAAATTATTTGGGAAAGGGTTGGGCTAGAGGGAGTACATGAGATAGTAGAGGAAGCAAGACTGAGGTGGTGTGGGCATGTAATGAGGATAGAAAAAGAGAGGATGCCAAAGAAAATGTTGCAAATGAAGTATGTAGGAAAAATACCGCAAGGGAGACCAAGAAAGAGAGAAGATAACAGAGAGTGTTAAAGTGAGGGGAGACGAATGAAAAAAATTAGAGGAAGAAGAATGGTGCAAGAATAGATGAAGATGGAGGCATTTTACTAAACTGATCTGACCACAGGCTGGAAACAGTTGATGATATGTTAAACTTATTAGTCTTTTAATTAAATAAGAATCACATACTTAAAAAATGTTTTATAGTATAAAATTGCTTATTTCAAATAATTAAAAAAATTATTCATATTAAATTATAGGATTAAATTTTTAATAAACTCTGATGGTAAACAAAAAAAAAATTATTCAATTTAATATTTGTAAAATTAGTTAGAAAAAAAAAATGTTTGGTTTCAAAGATTTAATAATATCCAATAAAAAATTAACCTCATTATTCCCCATCCATATGGAGTGAAGCCATTCACTTTGTTCTGGGCTCTTATCATAAAGAGAAATTAAAGCATTCATAATTTTTTAGATGTACATATTATACTTTTGCAGTAAAGTGTTACCATTCACAAAGCCTTAAGTTTTAGACTGATGTATGAATTTAGACAACTGAGGACTAACCATTTAAAAAAACTTCATATAAAAGTTACAAGAACTGTATTACGTTTGCTCTTCCAGTCAATGAGAAAACAAGGGGGTATCCAAAATGAAATTTAATGTCTTAAGACTATATACATATTTTCAACTAATTTCCATAAAATAGTCATTTGAAATTTGCCCGATACCTTAGCTCAGTTAGTAGTGTCTGTTTACTGAGCTAAAGACCCGGGTTCTATTCCTGCATTCCCGGAAAATTTAAATGTGGATTTACAATTTCACAGTGATAACTTAATGGCCGGGGACTAGAAGTTGTGCCTGCCCTAGTCTTAAGTTATATTATAAGGCATATGAAGCTATGATAGGCCCAGCAAGCCAACAGTGGAAAATATATCACTTGAATAAGTAACTGCCACAAGCTGGAAACAGTGATGAATGTAAAGTAAAGTCATTCAAAATTAGTATCTGCTATAATCTAAACTGCTGCCGTCGATTGACATCCAAACATTTGTTCCATTAGTGAATGTATTTTTAAAACTAAAACTATTGATAAACATTGTCAAGCTTGTTGAACATCCTTGGTATTTTTAAATTCTCTGGTCTCTTGGTTAAGACCCACATGTTTTAAATCATGCAGGAAATTGTATATGGCACACAACTCTGATGTAGTATATAGCTCTCAAAGCAAACTCTTTTTCCCCAACTCGTCACGTTAGCCGTTTGAGGTATAGGCATGTATATTAATTATGCTAATGTAGTAGGAATGAGGAAGTTAGAATTGAGAGTAAATACACTAGCATCTGCACAAAGGAAAATTTGGAAACTATTTAAGGAAAAACCATCCTCAGTACACCCAACTTGGATTTGAGCATCGACCTGCACACCTTAGACAATCCAGGCTATTGAAAGAGTGATGCCCTAGACAAGTCATGTCGAACTCATTTTATAATACGAGCCACATTGAAAATTTAAAATATTGAAATGATGGGGGTGCATTAAAAAACCTTGTAAGCATCTTAAGCAAATCAAAAAATCAAAAAGGAAGTTGAAAAAAATATAGAAATAATCCAATGTACAAATGTGACATCTTTCTTTCTACTGGATTTTATAGAAGAAAGTCACACACATTTAAACACAAACACAGGGTGTCCAGAGCCAAGTTTCAACTTTAACAGTCGCTATATTTTACAAACATTATTTTATTAAGATTGCAGCTTAATTTAACAATAACTTTATACACATACATAGTCTGAAATTGTCACTATATGACAGAGTTAAAGAAGTTCAGTCTAAAGCAATAGGCTATTGGGTAGTGCGATAAAAGTTAGATTTCATTGAGACCATAATGAACCATTACACGATTGCTTTACATCAGTGGATTTAAAAATTGTTGTGAGACACATTCTATTTTAGAATCTCTTTTAGCACAGTTGAGTGTACTAATCTTAATTCTCTCAAAGTCAACATGTGATCTCTTCCTTGTCTTTAGACAGTCAGATACCTGGGAGTCACTCTCAATGAGAACAGAAATTTCACGGCACATATAGAGGAAGTGATGGGGAGAGCTCAGTGGTTCATGAATACGATTATAAGCATTGGCCAGAGGAGGTCCACCTGCCCATGCGGATAATAAAGACATACCACCAAGCGATCCTTCTCTCCCTTGTTGGCTATGGAGCGTGCGTCAGGGCGCACAGACTGAACAACGTCGTGCCGGCTAGGGCTGTTCGAAGTATACAGCGGAATGTCCTTCTGAGACTTACGGGCACCTACCGGACAGTGGCGACAGACACACTGAGCGTCGCCCTAGGTGTGTGGCGGTTGGACTTTCTGGTTAAGAAGAGGGCTATTAGGTACTGGAAGAGAAAGGACAACTGGGAGAAATTTAGGATACTCACCTCACCTGAAGTGGAAACATCTGAAGATGCAGTATTTGCTCTGTTGAGGGAATGGCAGAGACACTGGGAGGGCAGTGAAACTGGTAGGAGGGCTTATCAAATCTTTCCCAATGTGGTCTAAAGGATATATATATTGTTTTGGCATTGCCCCTTATTTTCAGTCTGTACTCGTGGAGAAGCTTAAGAAACAAGATTAATATGTTTGGTTATCCGATGAAAGCCTCAACAGAAAGCTTCAGGAGAAGCAGTTAGATGACCATATTTGCCACTGGGAAGCAAATAAAGTGCAGTCTTGTTACATCCATTCAGATTTCCTGAGCCATGCTATTGCAGAAGATATGTCCACTTTCTTTGAAAAGTTGAGTTCTGAAATTGGTTTTCCAAAACAGTCTTTTTATATATCCACCGTCGAAAAACATTTTTTTTTAATAATAGTCCTATATCTTCGCATGATTTGTATGAATAGTGACTGCTGCATACTTACAAGGCCCAAATAATTTAGGCCTTTAGAGTTTCCTGTCCAGTTAAGAAGGAGTTGATTATCTGCTGTCCTTGTGGTACTGGTTCTGAATCAGGAGTCACAGAACTCAAAGTTTCTCTGCATGTGTAGCACTAAGAAAATATCGAATTCCAAAAGGTTTTTTTTAAATGCAAGACTACAATGTTTTTTCCCCATTCATGTGACTTGTAAAAGCAGACACCCCCAATTTGTCAATGTCAAATACTGAGGAGCATATGCTACATCTGGCTTGTTTCTGTCTGGCACTTTTACAAACTATTTATTAAATTTCGGGTTATGTAACCACAAATCATTGAAAGTAGCCTATACTTCCCCCGGCATATTGGCATGTAATTAAAAAAAAAAANTCCTGCCTTTAGGTATCACACAGTATGAAAAGTTACAAAAAAATCCATTCAAGAATAGTGAAACAGTTTATTTATTCATGGCAGAAAACTTGCCATCATACTTTCCAACACAAGATAGAAATTACGGTATCTCTCGTCCTGGTTAAGAGACTAAACCGAACACTCATCAGTGTTTACAGAATAAAACTTTCGTGTGGAAATAAACACAACTGTAACGAAGCAAACTGAACCAGTACTTAGGATTTTCATAGAAATAAAACACATTAAGATAAAACAAATTACACAACTAACATATAAACACAAACTTTCACAGGATAATGTTTAGACACCAAAATGGCGCAACCATAGATAAGAAAGTTATAGAATGGCAACTCCCTGTAGTATGGCTAGAACAGTAATTTGAGTGCTAAGGTGTATAAAAGATGAACTAATAGCTATCGGCGGGTATTTTAGTGCAACACTGTAATTATATGTACTTAAAGTGTTAATAGGTAGTTGAAAATCTTCAAAGAGTTATTACAAATGACGGTTTTAAAGCAACATATAAACAAAATGGTGAATGCACAGGAATTGAGATTTTAAATATAGGAGATTAAAGAAAATATCGTATTTCATCAAGAGTAACGTTAATGTATTTGTCAGAGAATTTAACATTGTTTCCCCTTGCCACTAGAGAGATCCCAACCCATAGGTTGATGACGCGATAAATAAAACAAAAGAAGTGGGAAGAGCAGCATAGAGTAAAGTAAGCAGTTAACATTTTATCAAAGAGGATGCGCTAGATATTTCATGCCCCAGTAAATATTAAATCACGGTCTTTACAGCCATTCTTCACAAGCATTTTAAAAATAAATATTGAAACCTGGAAATTCCAGGACTTTAGAAGGTCCAGAGCAATTTAAGGACCTTTCCAGGCCTTGGACACACATTAAGTTCCAGGTCTTTCAAGGACCTACAAACCCTGAAAGGCTAATGGAAACTGGGGTAGATTCAAGGGAAATCAAAACTGGGGAAATTCAAGGGAAGCTAAAACAGGGGACGATTCAAGGGAGTCTAAAACAGAGGAAGATTCAAGGCATGTTAAAACTGGGGACGTTTCAAGGGAAGATATAACTGAGGAAGATTCAAGGGAAGATATAACTGAGGAAGATTCAAGGGAAGTTATAACTGAGGAAGATTCAAGGGAAGTTATAACTGGGGACAATTCAAGAGAAGCCAAAACTGGGGAAGAATTAGGGGAAGATAAGACTAAAGAAGATTCATACGAAGCTAAACTTGGAGAAGATTCATGGGAAGTTAAAACTGGGGAAGATTCATGGGAAGGTAAGACTGAGGAAGATTCTTGTGAAGATAAGACTGGAGACGATTCATGGGAAGCTAAGACTGTAGAAGATTTATGGGAAAATAAAACTGGCGAAGATTCAAAGAAAGATAAAACTTGGGATGTTAAAACTAAAGAACTATCAGAGGTTTCAAAACCACAACAGAGATTAATAACTTATCTTTATTCAAATGCTTAAAGTTTTCACTTAAACCTGTGTAAGCAATCCTACGATACAGAACAAAATAAAAATGGCCCACATGAAAAGTTTATTTTTTGGTATTATTAATACATACTATCATTGTAATATTTAAAATGATGCGGCATAGTAGTTGATCAGCCCCTAGTCCTAATTTATAATTATTTATTTTTATAGTTGCAATTTAAAATTATACTTTTATTACATACATACCTAATCACACCGTTCTCTTACAGGATAAGCAAGAAACTGCACAGAAATCTCAAAGCACTACAACTCCTTATTTAATCCATCCTCACTAACTTTCTCTACACTTTTCTAATCTTGCATACTTCCTTTGTTTCAACACCATCCATAAAATGAGTCATGCATAGTCTTTTATTCTTAAAACTCTTATAATGTTTCACTTTCTCACATATTCGTCTATCATATTTAGCCACATCTTACATGGCCTACCCCTTCCTTTTCTCTCTCTCTCTCTCTCTCTCTCACACACACTTTACCTTCTTATATTTGCTTCGTCATTACATCCACACTCATCCTCTTAACATGCCCAAACCAATGTTACACATTTCTTTCACATTGATCTATTGGATTCCCTTTAAAACCGCACTCCTTAAGCACTCATTCATTACTGACTCTGTCCATATGATTTTTTCCACATACATTTCTTAGATATTTCATTCAAAACGCATTCACCTTACTCTTATGTTTCTCCTCACAAACCCATGCTTCACATCCATAAGAATTTTATTAAACTTAACCTTTATTCGATACTTTGGAGCTTTATAAGAAACTAGTTAGATTTGAATTAAAGAAACTTTAGCTCAAAGATATTTGCTTACCTCTGCCTTACAAATATATTTAGTTGATTATACAAGTTATTCCAATTGACATCAAAGTGCTTTGCCATTTTGAAAAGCGATACTAAATCCAAGCTAAGTGATAAACATATTTGTGAGACGGAAGGATATGGAATTGTTTTTAAGTTCCTTTTCAACTGAAAAGCCAAAGTTAGCATGAATTAACTCTACTAAGATAGAAAATGGGATTTCCTTGGCAACTATTGCCCTAGGAATAATGTTTGAACACATTCTGTTATGGCTAGAATATTGTTTTAATTATAGTATTTTTAGCCTTAAAATATAAGAGAATAATAATTGATGCAAGCCTTACCATATTGTCCTCCCAGTATTTAGCCATGCACTTGTCCCATTTCTGCCACTGCCAGCCTTTATTGTCAGGTATGTATTGGTTGGTCTGTGGAGGGGGTTCAGTGTATAGACTTCCACCGGAGAACAAGGGTGCATTGTTATTGGCCAAGGATGACGGACTCTTGTAAGAGTAGTCCATGTTATACAATTGGCTGTTGTGTTGGTTTCTAGGGTAACTGTTATTATATGTGTCCCTTCCTATACTAGAGTCATGTTGGACTTGAGAGGCCTCATACTTTGGTTGATGTAGCGGAGAGATAGGAGATTCTTGTGTGTAGCTCTTGGCTTCATAGCGCGGAGCTGTAGCCCTGTTGTTCCTTGTGTCTGTGTCATAGCTGTTCCCATAATTCATACCACTTAGACCAAGTTGCTGTCTCTGCCTGCTCCTCCCATCGTTAAAACTTATCGCCCCATAACCGTCTCTATGGGTGGTAAACTCATCCCGGCCAAGTTTGTTGCTGTTGACAGGCATGGCCGTGCGGTTGGACCAATTGCCATACGAGGGTTCATTGTATGAATTGGACCACTGTTGACCATACCCGCTATCATTTTGCTGTTGTTGCTGAAACCTTTGCTGATTTTGGAAGCGTGGAGGCCGCTGTTGTTGCTGGTTCATCACACCCAGCCCAGTCGTTGAAGTTGCATGACGAGTGTCCCTGTGCGCTGGGTTATGATATGCCCCCCCACCACCTCTTTCCCGGTCTCTGTCTCTAGCATCCCTGGGCTCATTCCACGAGGGGACTGCTGGTGCTGAACCACCACCCCTGCCCCCACGACCTCCTCTGCCACCTCCTTTGCTGCCTCGTGACTGAGAAGACCCACCACGTCCACCCTTAGGGCCTCCACCCCTATACGAGGCAGAGGCGTCTATCCGCCTGTCAGAGTTATAACCGGCCCCACTATAGTTCTGTTGCTCTTGATCTTTCTCTGAGGAACACACAAAAACGAAAAATATGTCAATTGTGTGGAAAACATCAGTGTATAATATAAAATTATCTACTAAAAATAGGAATAAGATTTCGAATCTTGAAGTCCTTAAGAATGACTGTGTGTATGTGTATAAATATATATATATATATATTTTAAATCTCAAATCTTTGATTCTCAAATATATCCTTAAAGCTTCTAAGGTCCTATCTTTAGTTTATTGTTTGTACCTTCCATATATATATATATATATAATTTGATATAATAAACACTATATCAATGCACTCACCATTTTGTACTGGAAGTTTATTTTGCAAGAAGTCAAACAAGGAAACATTGCCCGATGGTTTTGGTGGGGCCCCAATAGGTTCGTCTTCCTTGTCTCCTCTTTTTCTTCTTTCTCTAACCTCCCTCTCCTCTCCAACCTTCCCCTTTGTATCCATCCTCTTCCCTTCCCTCTCCCATGGTCCATCCTCGCGCCTTGGTCCGTCTTCTCTCCTCTAGAAACACAACAAATATAATATTTGAAGAATTATACATGAACAAGTACATTGTTTTATGGAATCAATTGCCACACCCAAATTCCCACTCAATCCAAATTTTAATTTTAATATCTATATAACTCTATAAGAAAAACTTCTTTTCGCTTTATGAGGTAATTGTATTATATTTGTAAGAAGGTATAGAAAAGATGGATAGAAACATATAAAAGGGGGACCAACACAATATGGCCTTTACAATGAAAAGAACACAGTACACACTTTAAACTGCTGCCAATTTTAATATCTAATCATTTTGTATTGGTGTGTGAAGGGTTTGAGGGTGGGATAGTATTAATACACCACCAGAAATAAATCCTCATGCCTAAAAGATATCTATTGCCCATCTACACTCACAGCTATTTATATCATTACTAACTTTTACCATAATTATGTATGATAAAGATATTTCCGAAGATGTGTTTTTAGATGTGTAAAAATGAAATTTTTACTTAAGAAATTTTCGGGCAGGAGAAAAAAAAATTCCCTGGCAGAATAATAAAAAAAAATTCAAACTTTTCAGTTTTATACTTAAACTTCAGATCTTTTTAAATAATCAAACAAATAATGTGATGATAAAATTGGAAGCTTATGGCCATTTTATTAGAAAGGAATAAAATTGTATAGTTTCAAATTGATCAAATGTATAGTTATAAGGCCAAAAATATTTTTCAATTGGGCAAAGAAATGGGACAACTCTTAATCAACTTTGGTTACAAGTTTGAACATTAGATTTAAAGTTTGTAATATTATACATTTGAAAGGAAACAATTAGTTCACAAAAACATTTGATATCTAATAAATATTTAAATTATAAGTTTTTCATTTAATGTTTAACTAATATTTAGTTTAATAAGTGTTGGGTAAGGTTTTGACTATGAATGTGCCCTCAAATACTAAAGGATATTTGAGATTTGAGGATTCGAGACTCATATTCTTAAAAAAAATGGATTTTCAAGTGAAATTTGTTTTAAACCTCTAATACCGTTTAATGATGGTTCATAATCTTATTATAATTATAGGACAAATTTAACAAACAAGTCCCAGACCAGTAAGCAACACTTAACTGAATGTATGAATGTTATAATATATGGATTATAAGAAATAATTTTAATATTTAGTTAATATTTCTAATGTCTAATTTCTATTATTCTATTACATTTATATTTCCTCTTGTGTTCATAATTTTTTTCAAGGCTTTGATTCAAATAAAAACAAAGGCCTAGTGCAAATACTATAATTGTGAAGTTTTAAATCAAGCATTTTTTTATAAATGTAAAAAAATTCTAAAAACAATGTGTGTAATCGACCTAAAAAAAAGTATAGCATGAATTTTAATAAATACTTTAAAAACCTATTAAAATAATTAAACTAATCTTAATTAATATAAGTGAACCATGGGCTTGTCCATAAGAATATCAAAAACTTTTCTCAACTGAGTCAGTGTGCCTAGTTACTTCTTAGATTTAGTTTTTAAATCTCATACACAAGTGCCGTTATACTCCAAAAACATTAATTTTTACAGCTTATTCATATAAGCTGGCATAATACAAGAGAAAATGGATGGTATTCTAAATAATTAGATTAACGTAATAGATGTGTCTTGATGCAAATATGTGCGCTAAAGGAGTATATTGTGAGTAGTTTGATTTATAAAATTCACTTTGTAATTATTTTGCTAAGATGTGAAATAAAAGCAAAAAGTTTAGGGTGCGTGTGTACTTAAATAGAATATAATGTTAATTTTACTTTAATAAATTAAAGCATTGTTAATGAACATTAAATAAAATGTGACAATAAAATTTACTTGATTGTAAAGTGAATATATATATATATAAAAATTTAAAGTTTTTTTTGTATAATGAAAGATCCAAGAAATAATTTTCATAGCTGTGTTTCGGGAACGTCCATTTCCTCGAAGTTTGGGATCTCGCAGAGGCCTAGTGTTTTTGTGAACTTTCTCTTTAATAAGTTAGAAAGAAAATAAATAGGTCTTGAAGTTATTGTTCTAATAATAATAATTTAAAAAAAAATGTTGGCGTCTCTAGCTCCTGCATAAAATGTCCAAGCAATTTGAGCAGCAGTAACCTTAAAAGACCAATTCTTCTAAACTCAACAAATCCCATCTATTATCACATTTAAATAAACTTAACCTTCAAAATGAACGATTATAAATTGAGCTGAAAATATGTTCTACTAATTGGAATTTAAAAAGTAAATGAGTTGTTTTGAAGGAAGTTAAATGTGTGCGAGTATTCAAGAATACAAGTTCAAATTCTTCAAGCATGTAGTTCCATTTAATATCTTTCATTATGTTTTGTGTATATTTAATGTGTCTTTCATTTGAAAAAGATATGTTTCTGAAAATTTAAAGCCATGTGTAACTGTGGAATTGTGAATAAGTGGCAAGTGTAAGTTTAAGGAATGAAAATAGAAGTATGTTTGTTTCTATCTAAGCCTTACATAACCATCCTTCCTTTCAGGTTGGCTTCCTTCACAATTATTGTATAGTATTTCTACACCGTCTTATAATACATTCCCAAGCCATTAGCAAAAATTCATTTTATAGGTTGTACAGATATATTAAATTTAGTTAAAAAGCTAAATATGATCATCCTACCAGGTGTTTCAAAATTGTCTTTTGACCTTTTAGGAACATAACGGCCATAATAAAAAAGAAAGTCAACATAACATATCAAGTACCTGTAGCGTTTTGAGTGCCCTGTCCACATTGTTCCTGGTTTGCCGCAACCCATGTCCACAATCTGCTGCACATTGTGGTCCAGGAGCTAACAGAACAAACAAAAACTTTAAAGTAGAGATGGAATGCTTGAATTCTCGATTCCCCAAAGTGTATGGTATTGGTAAGATTCGTAAGCATCTCAAAAAGGTATCTCAGATACAATTATGAAGACTATGTCTTGATATAACAATTTTAAACAAATTGGTAAACAGAATTATATGGACTTGTGTTCCTGGGAGATAAAAAAAAGTCACTAATAAGAGGACAAATTTGTATTAATATAATTATTTACTAAAGAAGGGTTGGTTAACTTTGTTATTTATGTCATAATAGACATGACAAACAATCTTACAAACTCAAATCTATACTAAACACAAGCTACAATATCCTAACCTCATCACCTCAAACAAAATTTCTCAACAATACTCCAAGAATCATTCAAACAACCCCCTAATCTTTGCGGACACAATGATTGCTCCACAAAAAATCTTATATACCATTTACAATGCAACTACTGCATTGCTGAATACATTGGACTCACCACACAAACCTTCAGACAACAAATGGTCAATGTTTTGACACCAACTACAAAACCCCTGACAAATCAGTAGCACTTCATGCTCAAAGACACAATTCAGACATTCCTGGTCTCAACCTTGGATAACTTCTTTGCTTTCTTTCCAAGCAGGCCTACTCACACTAGTCAGTAATTTCTACATAAACAATAGTAACAGATAAAATGTACATAATGGATTTTGTTTTGTTTTAGTTGATAACTTTGAGGCCTAAGTTTCCTGGTAGGTGTGTAGGCCTTGCCCTTCTTACCTCTTACCAATGTTTAGATTAAATATTTTCACTTTAACTTCCTAATATTGTATATTTTTTAAGATCCAGGGATTATAATTTGAATTTGAGATCCAGAAGAAAATTTCAGATTTGGATCTCGAGAAATATAAGTTTCGACCCATCTTTATATCAAAGATACTCTATTATGTCCAAGTTAAGGGTCTGTGACTTCAGGTTATTTTATTTGAGTTGAACTCAAGCCAAGTATTTCAAAAAGATCCTGAGTTTTAGTATATTCATAATTTGTTTATTTAAAAAGTAAACTAGTATATCTAAAATGTCACCGGTCAAAACAAACATAAAATGTAAATAAGTCATTTTTAAAATTTGAGATTTTAAGAAAAAAATTTATTTTATTGAATTAAGAATTACACTAAGGGCCAGTTTTATAGTCAACTTTAGTGCGCCTCAAGTGCGGCGCTACACTAAGTACATGACGACACCTACCTAAACTCAAATGGAATGGGCCGTTCTCGCATAGGAAACTGGCTCATTCCATTTTGGTTTAGGTAGGTGTCGTCATGAACTTAGTGTAGCGCCGCACTTGAAGAGTACTAAACTTGACTATGAAACTGGCCCTTAGAAATTTTCATTGCCTTGTCATGGCAATGCAACTTCAATCGAAGATTTTCAAAATTAACCACAATATTGAATCCGTTTGCTAGTCAAAATTAGTTTTTATTTTAAATTTAGCACCGCGTCTTACTACCCGTTCGGGTTATGTGCTAAAGTACTAATTATGCTAATGGATTAGGAATTGGGAATATTGAATTTAGAGGAAGTGAACACACATTTGCGTGTAGGGAAAGTGGAAAACCATTTAGGGAAAACCACCCCCAGTTCACTCGACTGAGATTTGAACCTCGATCTCCCCGTCCTCGGCAGTTGAGCTCAACACAACTAGCGCGTTAGCTGACTACGCCATCAAGGCGGGTGTAAAAATTAGTTATTAACATGTTTTGTAGATTTTTTTGCTCTATGCAAATAATTAAATATAAAACACCATTTACAAAAGAAATTAACTAATAAAAATAATTTCCATCAAAATTGTATTAAAATTAACTATTATATTTGGTAAAAAATGCTATTTGCACACTATTCTATATATTTTATCGAGTTATTTGTTATTGTTTATATTACCGTACCTTTAGAAATTGATTTTATGACAGTGTCGTATTATGCGTTACAGTTATATGCTTATATACTAATTGATCTAGGGTGTTACGAATAAGGGCGATTGAATTTAGAGGTGTACCTGCATTTGCGTGGATAGTGATAAACCATTTAGGAAAAACCACCCTTTGTACATCCGGCCAAGATCAAACAAAACATCCCCGTCATCAGCAGTCTAATCTATGCCTTAGACCATCCAGCCACCGAATCGGGTTTTAATAATATTATAACTTTAACAAATCTTACCATATTAGTTTGGAAACCTATGTATTTTAAATCTAAGATTATTCTAAAGAGTAATTTTAAAATTTCTCGTTCCCATCCCAAATCCCGATATTTTGACTCATTTCCTGCCCTGAAATAGAAAAGTTAATTCCCATCCATCCCCAGGAATAACTCTTCTTAAATTCAGATAAATACAGTAGACATTGCCGATTACATAATTAGTTCAATTAATAATAATTATGTAAGCCAACAAATTTATTTTTAAATATTTCAAAGCTTCAAATTTATCAAAGGAAGATTTTTTTCAAAGTCCAAGCTAATTAACCTTCATTTTTTGATGCTTCACACACCCCTATTTAAATGATTTGAAACATTTTCATTATGAAATATGTGATTTGGAGTGAATTAAAAAGAAAATTCTAAACATAATATTTTATTCAGATTTGAAAATTTATTAACGTATAATATTTAATTTTGAATAAAATCAAGTTAGTAAAAATGATTGAGATTCAAAATTATATTGAAAATATTAAGATTCGCACTAACTTAATGAAAATGTAATCAAAAAGTAAATTAACATATTGTCTCACTAGCTTGTATTTGAGACTACATAAAACTATTCCTTTTCTATTAAGTGATTTTTTTTTTATCAAACCTAAATTTGAGGAGAAAAGTCTTAATAGTTCATTCACATATTAATGAAGCTTTTAGGCACTTGTGCATCAACAAATGTACAATTATTTTGATTCATCCGACCATACACTCATAGATGGAGAGACCTTTTACAATGATATTTTTTTTAAATTTATCATAAAAAACTTGAATTTCGGTTTAAAAATTCTCACTTAAAAAAATTGTCTTAACACCTGAATGTATATAAAAAATTAACATTTTGTGTACATTTAAAAATAATGTAAGTAAAAAAATGTGTTTAATTACATGAAGTTTGAATTATTTTTTAACTTAATATTGTACTGGCCCGAAAATAATGCGATGTTTTTCTCCTAAAATTACCCTTTCAAAAACTGTTCTCATACTATATGCAGTGCCTAATATTTTCCATTGAAAAAATGACAGATTCCAAGGTGTATTTAGTAGTATGCTGGGACTGTACTGGTTAGTCCAGTGTGCTATTCTATAAATAGAAAATGACAAAAAAACAGAGAGTGGCATTACTCAAGCGAATAAGTCTAGTCAACTCAAGGTCAAAACGAAGAGGAATTTCCCCCTCCCCCTTTTTATTCCTTGAGTGCAGCTGCTCTCTCAGGAACACTGTGGCAAGTCTAATAAAAAGCACAAGGTCAAAACAAATGGTAATTTAACTTATTATTGCATTAGCATTTTTTTAAAAGTAAATGTACTTTTTAAAGGCCTACAAACAAGGCATGGCCTACGTCAAATATTCACGTTTTTAATTCAAAGATTAATAATATAGGGATAAACCCTCGAATCCTTAAGGATATTCGAGATTCAAGTATTCTAAAAAATGTCAGATTCGAGACAGATTCTTAAAGGATTTTTTCTTCTTCTATTTTTCAAGTGACATTTACTTAGAACTCTAATACTGCTTATTAATGGTTTAGAACCAATTATAATTATAGGGTGAACTTAACAAGCTCCAGACTAGTAATTTAACACTTGACTGAATCTATAAAATTTAAGAATGAGAAATTTAGCCATAATTTTTATATTCTCAAAACCACTTAAATTTGAGTATTTTTTTAAACATTTTTGCCAAAATAAGCATGATATTTAACTACCTTTAAGAACAAAATACAAATTTTCATCTAGCAATATCCAATACTTTTATCTACCACAAATAAGGGTCTCTAGCTATGGTGTTTAGAACAGGATGATCTAATTTTGATGGGGGAATAAATATATACAGTTGTTTTGCAACTTTATATTTATGTGTGAAAAAAAAGTTTGTATGGCCAAGACATTTGTTTGAATCAGCATGCTAAGTTTTTCACTTAATCTTTTCTTCCATGTATAGTGAAGACCATTTAAAGCTTACAGTTAGTGTTCCAAATGTATAATTTACAGAGTGCAGGATAACATACAGGTTTGTTTCCACCTCCAAACACCTTCTTGGCCCCGCCTCGTGCAGCCTCTGCAATGGCATCTTTCCTTTGCGCCTCAAACTCTGCATTCTCACGGTTGTCCTTATTTTCTAAGGACTGCAACATAAACATAAAATATTACAATAAAATGATAAATATTAAATAAAGAATATATTGGACCAGAACTTCAATCAAACTGATAATTAAGTTGAGCTTTAAATTTTATCTAGCAAACCCCATGATGGAAATAATTATGAATTATGGTTCAAGCTTCGCAACGTCAATCAAGAGTTCAAAGCTACTTCATCTGAAGTTCTCAGAAGAATCTGGGTGGCCACATTATATAAGACTTTTTTTTTAATTGACTTTTCCCTGATTCTGAAATTCAAATTTTCCCAACCTAAGTCCACATTACAGATTTATAAAGATGTTAAGACAAAGAGTAAAATTGTGCCAAACTGAAGTATTCAATAAACAATGAAAGGAGATAGTGAGGGCAAGGCCCACACACCTTCAGAAAAATATAGGTCTCACACTTCACAATTAAAATACAGCATTACAGTAATTTTCAGGACACATGAGACCCCTATTCCAGTAGAAGAAAGTAAAACACTGTGGGTATAGAAATAAATAAATTATACTAAATAAACCTGTCCTTTGATGACAAAGTCTAATAAAGTATTGTATAAGTTTATATTTTAACACATGTATAAGTTTATATTTTAAGACATACATTTTTCTTCATACTTGCCTTGAAATGACGGTCTTGAGCATTGGCACGTGATATCTTCTGACCAAAAGGAATCCATGGAGGTGGACCACCTTCTTCACCAATCCTTCCTCGAGTGTGTTTTGCCAAGGACTACAACAAATATAAAATGGAGAATGAATATATAGTGAAATGAAATTTATCTTGAATCATTAGCACGTTCCTTTTGAATGAAAAAATAAAAAAATTCCATTAGTAAAGCTTCTCAATATGTTTACACTTTTTATACCCCAAGATAAGAGATTATCATAAAATATCAAAGGCTCTAAGGTAAAAGATCATATATCCCTCAAAAAATTGAAATCTTAGATTTTGGGTTATTTCGGTAAAAGGTTGTAGGATTATTACATTTTACCTTCATAAGTTTCATTTATAGGCCTAATTGTATGCCACATCCAACAAAGGTAACACCATTTTTCCTCAATGTTACTTGTTAAATCAACAATTTTATGAGGTTTACAGGATTTATTAAATATTAGAATCAATGTCGTCCATTTCAGATTTCAGGTTACAGTGTTTCTTTGTTAAGTGATGTGAGTGATCCTAAATTTGAAGTTTTTAAAATTTATTTCATTCTGTCTCAAAGATCAAAAAGAATTCTCAATTTATAACTTCAGCCAGTGAATAAGGATGCAAATGTACAAATGTGGGTGACTAAGTAGTATAAATAATTATTGTACAGTTTTCACTCTAGTGGACTAGTCATAATAATAATCATCATCAACAACTGTTTCCAGCCTGTGGTCGGGTGAGTTTAGTAAAATGCTTCCATTTTCCTCTATCCTTCCACCTCCTTTAATTTATTATATTCTTCTATTCTCACTTGAACACTTTCTGTTATCTGCTCCAGTATCAGTAAAGGGACAGAAGTGAGCAAAGTCCAATGCAGGTATGCCGCCTGTCAGAAAGGATTATAGTAGCCATATCGTAATTTTTTCATGCTGTTTAGGAGAGAGATTGTGGTGCTGCCAGATAGTGTCGTCAGTAGCAAGTCTCTCCCGTGGCATGTCAGTTTGTAAACATAAGTTGACGAGTTGTAGACAATTATTATTGGATTTGATTAGCTCATTTTCACATTGTTGGGAGAAGGAACAGATATAAAGCAACAAGGTAAAGAATAAATGACAAAAAAGGAACCCAAAATCAATCAAGACCAACCATTTATAAATGTGTAAGTTTGATTTTTTAAATCGGTTATAAAATGACATTTATGTTAATTAATGGAAAATTTAAGTAGTGTAAAACAAACTAATAATACAATACCATTTGTTTAAAACATGGTGGTACTTGTGTATATTATATAATATAAGTATGTTTCATGTATTATTTACATGGGGAAATATGGTAATGTTTATTCAATAATACCCGCCTCGGTGGCGTAGTTGGCTAACACACTAGTCGTGTTGAGCTTGACTGCTGAGGACGGGGAGATCGAGGTTCGAATCTCGGTCGGGTGAACTGGGGGTGGCTTTTACTAAATCGTTTTCCACTCTCCCTCCATGCAAATGCGGGTTCACTTCCTCTAATTTAACCTTACCAATTCTTAGTCTATTAGAGTAATTAGTACTTAAAGTGTATAACCCGAACGGATAGTAAGACGCGGTGCTAATAATAATAATAATTTATGCAATGATACATTTTTTCACATTATTATATATTTTACTACCTATTTTAGCTGATTTTGCTACATATTTATGTAGGGGTGTACATATTTTGTAGGTTAATACTACATAAAAACCCGGGCTCTAATAATAATTCACCATATACAAAATAGGAGAGAGTACTTAATAAGTTACAATACCCGATTTAGCTCCCACTTCTCCACAAGGGCTGCCACCTTCCCACCAAGAACTTCAACGAGTGAAGGTTTGAGCAAGAGATAGCCATGAGACATAGGAACAGAATCAGCTTTCAGGTACAGTTTTGTTCCTGGTGGGGTATTCAAGCTGAAATAAAAATAAATTTAGACATTGCTAAAGTTTTAAATTTCGAGTCTGAAACTGAAGAAGATTTCTTTTAAATATAAAATTCTAAATTCATTCATAATGATATTTGCATTCTAAACTCAAATGTATGTCTTTAACAATGAGGAGGTTCATTTACATTACCAAAAGATTATTTAATAATCAAGTAACCATTGGACCCCCCCTCATTGGTAAACAAATGCGAAATGTATCATTCAGATTTTGTGAAAATTTCAAAATTTGAGTCTAAAAGTCAATTTTTTTTATGTTTTAACTTATTAATATAAAAATTAACATTGATACATTATTAAAATATTAAAAATATTCATAGCAAAAATATAGTGAATACATGTGATCATACTTACATATTATTTACCAGGTCAACTCTGGTTGTCTAAATTGATATCACATCTTATATATTTCTAAAGTTAATAAATCATTCAATATTTAAACACGATTATTATGGTGTTTATTTAATTAGACTTGAAAAAAAATATTATATTGAGACTTCTTTGATTTAGAGGAAGAATGGTGGCATGATAGAAGAAGATGAAGGCATTTTAATTGTAAAGGGGTCAGGATTCTTTTTTGCTCTTAGCTCTCGACCATTTCAGCTATATATTTATTTTCCCCTGTTTAGTTTGCTAATTTAATATTATTCTTAAACCCCTGGATACATTTGCCCATGTAATAGGCTTGCAAGTGCCATCAGTTATAAAATAATATCCAAGGACATTTGACCAGTTTTATTCTTCATTTTATTCAATCTGCCCCCCTCTCACCCTCCTTTCCCAAAAGTTTATCAATAAATATAAATTGTGTTGTCATCGTCAGTATAATGAGGAAACATCCTAATTACAAGGTATTACAATTTAACTAGTCAGGTATATTGTGTCTTAATAGATTTCAGCATGATTTAACTTGTCTATTAGAGGACTAATTTAGTAATTACTTATCCTTGCTAAATTGTTTAATTTCAAAGAAATGTGGGGTTCTATGCTAATTTTAGTTAGCCCAGGCCATTATTTTTAAGTTGTAAGCAACATATAGTAGACCTTTACAAAATTTCAATAAACCAACTTTGTTTTTAGGTGATTAACTTTTCAATCTAGTATTTTTCATTCTTATAAAGCCATTGTTAGAATATAGCTTCTTCTAAATGTATTACTATTACTTTTTTTTACCAGAAGCATCGAGCTTGTGTTGTTTTATTTCTAATCAAATCATATAAGGGAAATTTTAGAATCATGTGGGGGAGGGGAAATTTAGAGGGAATTCGCAAGGGCCAACCAATCAGTGTCTTTGGACTAGACTTCCTGAAGTGGAAATGGGGATGAAGGTGCGTGGTTGCGCGGATTTCCCAGGCACACTTATTTAAAAGTGACCACACTAGAGACGTGGTGACGTCTTAACCAATTTCACCCAGAGGTTCCCAGACCCAATGGGAAGGTTACAAGAGAAACGAGGACTTCCATGGTTGTTTGTTTTAATATATCATTCATGAGACTTTTGAGTGTTCACCAAATCAAAGGGGGTGACAGGAGGGACTCAGCCCCATAAAATGTTTGAAAATTGCGTCCGCTTAAAAACTATTTTGAGAGGAAGCATTTTGAAAACTGTATGCCTTTAAAAACTATTTAGATTAGTCCTCGCCTTTAAATTTCCTACAGATGACAAAATTCAGGCACTTTTTTGGGGGTTTTCCTGATGGACAAAATGCAAGCATAATTCTTGGTTTTCCCAATCAGTGGCCACCCTGGATTGAAACTGGTACATCAATGGATCACAAAGTCTATAAAACCACCCAACCTAAATAAACCTTAACAAGGCCCGATTTCAACCCTGTTGCATCACTAGCCCCAATCTGTCATCCACAGAAAGCAATGGAAGAGCCTACGGAGAAGTTTTTATCTTTTACAAATAAGTTGACAACAGGGAAGTTAACTCTTTAATCTTATTACTATTACTTCCTGAGGAAGATGCCATGAAGGAAATAATTATATTATTATTATTATTAGCACTGCGTCTTACTACCCGTTCGGGTTATATGCACTTACGCTAATGTGTTATATTAGGGTGATTGTGAGATGAAATGAAGGACCTACAGTTTAACGTGGAATCCGAACCACGGTGGAGACCTGGAATTCCTCACATTCACAAGGGTGTCAGAGGTGAAGGAAGGGTTTGGTAATCAGATGAAATTAATTATAAAAGAGGGTTTGTAAATATGGTAGGGCCTCTGTGTATATATAAATGGATTGATCTTTTTCATTTGTGGTTTATAACAAATTATTTCCACAATTATGTATTAATTTAGTTATTTTTAGAAAATTCAGCTTGAAATTTGTAAACCTTAGTTAATATTGATTATAATCAATAAAGTAGAAAGTGATCTTTTTAATTAATAATTTTGCCATCTGTTTTTTTTTTACAATGAATGTTTTGAATTTCAGCGAGAATATATTTTATGCAACTTTATTTAAATTTTTCTTATATTTATAATATGTACACCAGTAGGTAATAAGTTGTACCAAGATTCTTATTAACTATATGAATTCAAATTATTTGTATTCGATTTGAAAATATTTGAAATCAAGAAATCACTATCTGCACACCCCTATTTATTTTATACATATTAATTCATTATAAAGTAGGTCATTTAAATTCACAACAATGACTCACTCACATGAAGAAGCAACCCCTGACTCTGATTGGTCAGGATGTGTTAAAAACATGGCAGTACCATTAATGACCACATTAATATCAGACAATTTAAAATAACAAGCTTCATCACCAACTCAAATATCCCTAATAAAAAGGTCAACCCACAGCAATGTGCATTGATAGTTTACCGACCAACAATTCATGTTATGCCAGCTAACATACCTGAGTGAAGATAAATGCTCAACCTCCACAGCTTGACAAACAACTTGTCCATCAGTCAAGGACAATTTCAACATGCGAGGTGCTGCCTTAGACTCTTCATTCGCTTTAGGTGCAGAAACATTTCGAACCTTTTGTAACTGTACTACTATCTTGCCGGGTATCTACAGAAAAAAATATTTAAAAACACTTTTGTCTTGTAAAGTACTTTAAAGTGTTAATTTACCTTAGAATACTAATTTAATATATAACCTTACAGTAACAAAACTGTTTGACCAACAAACATAATGATGAACAGAAATAAATTTAAATTCTAAGCCCTATAGCAAAAACATCTACAGCTATCCTAAAAAGATATCCTAAAATAAGTACAATTTTTTTTAGTCATAACAATATTGTTTGAATAATGAAGAAAAAGATCACTGATGCCTTGTTAAAGCCTAATCATGTTTCTAAGTTACCCAGGCAAATCAGTGTGATATTCTTTTATGTATTTTTTCCCTTCTGATATGTACCAGTTTTGAGAAATAAATTAGCAATTTAAACCAAAGGTTCTACATTCAGAAGTTTTTTTCACCCAATCTTACAACCTGATAAAATTGACATATAAATTAATTATTATGCTAATGTATAAGGAATGAGGAGGGTAGAATTTAGAGGGGAATGGAAACCATTTAGGAAACACCATCTTAGGTGGACCCGAAGAGGATTCAACCACTGACATCCTCATCATCTGCACACCTGACTAAATGAATGTGACACCTAAACCAGCAGGCCTACCTGTGCAGGTAATAGGGATAATTTGCTTTATTTAATCACCTTGGATAACTTTTTAAGAAAAGAGTTTAAACAATCCTTTTTAAAATGGAAAATAGTCAAAAATTAATTTATAAAAAGAATTAGTCAAAAAATTTAAACTGTACTTACTGTATCAAGTTTCCCCTTGTTAACATCCTCTGGAAATCCTGTGCTTCCAATTTCTCTAATATCAACCTGGAACAAAAGTTGGTAGATGTACACTTACTGCTGCTGGGGAGATACAGGGGACCATATTGAGAGTTGGAAGAATTGTAGTTATAAAAGTAAATGAGTATATCTTAATATCTTTTTGGTATGATACATGGTTTACTATGACCATAGAAAAACATAATATTTATTACTAGTTCTACACTTTTCCAAGCTGTCAAACTGAAGAACAAACTTAGCCGCGAAGAAATAATTTTTGAACAGACAAGAGAGACCAGGGACTTAGTTGCGACTATTCAATATAGAGGTCAGCCATCAATCACCTACAAATTGTTGATACATTAACACATATTATTTGTCTACTGCACACACCAATAAGTTTCATATCCATCCCCAGCTGCAGTATACACTAATATACTGTAAGACCGTGTTTTCCTAACCAATGTACACCTTTCAACTCTTTATAAAAATAAAGAAATACATAAATGCCCACTATCATGTAAAGTATAAGCTGATGTCCTGAATTTAAAAAAAAGCCTAAGTGGTAAAATAAACAAAACCATTACAAAGGGAAAGAAAAATATATAAAAGGCCACTCTCTCTTAATTTATTTATCAATTTTAATATCATCAAAAAGTATTTTATTAATTAAAATTTATGTTTGGAAGAAGGTACAGGAAAGATGGATAGAAAACATATAAGAAGGGACAAACACAATATGTCTTTTACAATGGAAAAAACACAGTTCATACATGAGATTGCTGCCACTGGACAAAGAAGTATTGGCTACCTCTTTAAGAAAATACAGCTTCACCGCGCAATCCCCCGAACTAAGTTTCATTCTATTGAAACTCATCAGGGAGGAGTGTAAAATGTGCAACGCAACTTACTAAGAGAAGAAACCAAAAAACACAAAAGTGAGAAAAAGGAAATTGATAAAAGATAATAGATAGGAACATGTGAAAGGAATAACATTATGGACAAACACAGGAAAAGGAGTCCTAATGTTATTAACTCCATGAAATTAGGAGCTCGAAAGTACATTGCTGCACTTACAAAAGTACGCCACCTATCAATATCTTGAGATAGTTCTATCCAGTCCCCCTCATTACACTCTATCTCTTTCAGGTCCATCCTAGTGCTATCCTCCCATCTGCATCTAGGTCTTCCCCATGGTATCTTATCATTGGGTTTGCCAGACAATAACCTCAAAATGGTTTTAGATTCTCACATTCGCGCTGCATGTCCTTCCCACCGTAATCTACAAGACTTGATTATCCAAAAAAAGTATTGTGATTAGTATAGAGTATGTAGCTCAAGATTATGTAACCTCCTCCACTCCCAGGTGTCTCATCTCCTTTAGGACCAAATATCTTCCTAAGCACCTTGTTCTCAACCCCCCCCCCCCTTTTTTTTTGTTATGCAAGTTAAGATACCATGTGTTTCACACCCAGAGAAAACAACCGGTAAAACTAATGTTTTGTATATTCTGAGTTTAACATTCCTTGAAAGCAGATGAGATGTCAACACTTTACTAACCAAGTCAGGGGTGCAAAGCCTTTTAGGGCTACTTTTACTTTAACTGATCAATGGCAGGCCTCAAGGTGATATCTCCTCCCCCCTTCAAAACGCCTACCTAACTTTTCTCGGTTAGCTTAATTTTACCAAGAGGCCTAAATATTATTATGGCGAATAGGGATGCTCAAAAAGCGTAACTAACTGACATTAAAAATTTACACAGTTGCTTTTAAACTAGCTATGGTAAATAGGCAGTTAATTTAAAAAAAGTATTCCTTAAAAAAAAAGCAGCAAGGTCACAGAAGCAATAGCTACAACTCCAAAAGAGAAATCTGAATTAGCAAAGAAACACTCAAAAACAAACCAAAATTTCTCAATAAAATTATCATTTATTTGAAAGGTCACATATTTACAAAAGATAAAACTCATATAGGCTGGCATTACTGTTTAATTATGGTATGCCAAATAAAAGACTTGATATCATTTGGTTTAATTAGTTTCTCAATATTTGGTTCAATGTTGGACAAAGCAATTCACAAGTTTCGCTACAAATATTTATTAGTCTAGTGGGAACAACTTGTTGATTTAATCTTATTTCACCAAAGAAAATGACTGGTCACATAATTAGGTTTTTACTAATAATGTTATTTTTTGAAGATGATTGCTCAATGCTTCCATTTCCTTAGGCATATCGTTTAAAAAAATAAGAATCCAGTAGATAAAGTTCTGAAAACTTTGCCTTAAATTCGGGGTTAAATTGAAGATCAATTTAGTTCCGTCTGGAAATTGGGTGAGGCAAAACAAGAAAATTTGATGTTCTGGGTGAAACCACAAACACAATTTTTAAAATGTTCAGCCTCTCATAGGCCGCATAAAGTGAAGTTAAAGGTTGCATGTGGCCCGCAGACTGTGCACAGCTGAACCAAGTAATAGCATGCATGTAATAGCTTATAACCTGAAGGGTTAAGTTGGTGAGACAATAAAAGGGTTCAAGGATATATATCAACAGATATATATATATATGATCTATTACATAGCAAGTATTCTGATATTTTTCTGTAGATATACATATAGTAAAGGGACTTACTAAATTTTAAAGGATATTTGCTGTTAAAGGGTCACATAAGTTAGAAAATAACTTAAAAGATCAACCACACAGTGTAGACATATTTTGTAAAACGTAAGAATATGAAATTAGGTCCTGTACACTGGACTAACTTGTATCACCATATATTTCGTGGACAAAATCTGAGCTCCTGAATTCTATCAGTAAGTCAATTGTTATGGGTCTATCAACTACCAGTATGCCCTTGCCATCATATTTGTTTGGTAAGCAGTTCCTTATCACCCCACCATTGATTTGGTGGAAATCAGTTGGATATTATTACAAAATCTGTTGCATTGCATTCAGAAAAATTAAAAAAAGAGCTGGCTAGATTTGTGTGAATAGTTTTTGACAGCTGTTAAAGCAACAGCTAGTCGTGAACATATGTTTTCAAGTTTTGGCATAGGCCAATCAGAATTATGAAATCGGTTGGGAAATGTAAGGGCAAATAAGTTAACATTCTTGTTCACGTACTTGAATAAAGATTCATGCATTAAAAAAACAAACTTAGAATGGGTTTGGCCTGAGACAGTGAGAGGAACTGGAGGTGGAAAGCCAAAATGTTAGTTTAGTTAAGAGAGTTACATTTTAAACCAAGATGAAAATTATGAGATAATTGAGACAATGAGTAATGGCTGAAAAATCTTCTAGTTTGAATTTGTATCTAGCGCTAGTCTTAATAACATATATCAAACACATTCAGGAGCATTGATTTAATTTTTTTTTCCCGACTGTTCATTATTGTGTTAACAACTTGGACTGTAACTATGCTAATAAAATATTGAACAATGAATTGTAGCCTAAAAAGGCTCTAATTTAGTTGGCTTGACTAAAATCATTAAATCTATTTTATTTATACAAAATAATAGAAATAGTATAAGTAATTATTGATGTGTAAATGTAGCCTATATGAATACCTCTTTCAATAAAAATTTTCTACATAAACATTTACATTGTGTGTATGTGTTTTGATATGAAAAATTGTATTATATATATATATATCTGATATTTATACAGGCTGAGTAGTAATTTGCAGATATAGACAATACCACACGATTAGGTGAGTAAATAAAAGTTGAAAACACTCTTTGCAAAATATCCATTCTTCCCATGCATTTTGAGAAAAACGTTTAAGTTAGAGAGGTGTGATGTGGCAATGCTGTGCCTGAAATTTCATACTGTCACCGGCAATTAGACAAAAACACAAATTAGAGGTTGGTATTGTGTAAGCAGCAATGAACTACACAATTACACACGTAGAATTATTCGCTATGGCATTGGCTATGGAAGCATAATTATGACACCTAAGCCGGACCTGCAGCGCAGCTGTACGCTGTTCATCTCCTTGGTAGACATAATCCATGAATAAATGTGTTTCACTATTTGAAACAGAGTTGTTAGGAAACAGATCAAATGGGAAAAACCCCAAGAATGGATACAGGACGACCACGCAACGTACAAACAGGTGTTGAAACTGTTGTAATAACTGCCTTCCAATAGCAGACAGTGCGCAGAGCCTGAGATCTAGCACATGCTATGGACACGTAAGAGAGGTCAGTTCGGCAGATGTTGCGTGATGATAGCTACCACCCATACCCTCATGGAGCAACGAAGCATCTGCATGGCCAATCTACCTCGCCAGATACCGTTTTGCCAATGGCTCCAGCAGCAGCATGCTGTGTATCCAGACTTCATTGGGCACCTTCTGTGAACGGATGAAGCCTGTTTCACACAAGATGGAATGAAGAACACCCATAACCATCACCTGTGGGCAAGTGCAAGCCCAAACACTAACTGTGTTTGTGTGTATCAGTATCGCTTGAATAGGCCGGTATTGTTGGGGATGCGATTGTGGGTCTCTATTTGCTACCAAGTTGTTTGGATTCCCAAATATACCATATGTTCTTGGCGTGGTTTTACCTGGGCTGCTGCAGGAAGTACATTGCTTGTGAAACAGAGGATGTGGTAACAGTATGATGGTGGTCCTGCACACTATGGGGCACAAATGCAAAGACTGCTTCATGAAGTCCACCCTAACCAGTAGATTGGGCGTGGGGGTGGGGAGTGGCCACCAAGGTTACCAAACCTCTTGTGGAGTCCCCTCAAACCATTGGTGTACCCACTTGACAAACCACCGCAGTTGTGTGATAACATTGTGGCATAAATCTATGTGGTTGTTACGACAGTTGACATTGACATATTTTGCCTCATGAATACCAATTCATACGCCATTTGGAGCAATACTTAGCAATGCAAGGATCAATGTTTTAAAACCTATTGTGAACTAACACATCTGTTTGATGTAAGTTACAGGCACAGTGTTGCCACATCACCCCTTTCTAACTTTAATGTCACTTTTCTCAAGAGGTATGAGAAGAACCGATTTTTTGCAATGAGTGTTTTCGACTTATATTTACCCACCTAATAATGTGGTACTGTCTTATCTGAGAATTACTACTCATCCTGATATTTTTCAACCCTGGACGATAATACAAGCAAATACATTATTAATATTTCTAAAATATACTTACATCAAGAGCTTTCCTAATGATAAGTTTAACATCCGTAATACTTCCTTTATCACTCAGTAGATCAATACCTTCATCTGATAGATTCCTAGAAATAAAATTAAGTACCCAATAAATTAATAGCAATACAAATACATTAAGAGAATTGTGTGTCAGTATTCAACTAAATTAAATAATGTATTATAAATAATTTATGTTAAGTTATTTTGAAAAGTATAATTATGGATTTAGCAGGTACGGTACAGCACACTCTCGTTTTAACATCTAGTAATAACACTTTTAAACTAAATTCTTAGTGTTTAGTTTAGATTGTTTATAAACTGGATAGTTATCATTTCCCGGTATCCGCTTCCCCCCTCTCTTTGACATATTTTCTATCACTCAAAGCTATAGTAGGATTCTGGTGGAAAGGAACATTTAGAAAAATACTAACATATTTAAGTCAACCTTGATAAGATTTTACTGATTTACTCATCTAATTTTATAGGTGTTGATTATATATAGAGTGAAAGCTGTAGATCACATGCCTTGATGTATGAATGTATAAAAATAGATCTGGTCACATTAAAAATCTAGCCTCAAAAATCTGAACTTGATACTGATTGCTGCATAGTGCTCATTGCTCAATGAATAATTTTACATGAGTTGATTTAAAAATTTGATAATTCAAAACACATCTTGATTCTTCATGAAATTCCTGTTTATATTAATGATAAGAAAAAATTAATCCAAATTAATGAAGGATATATTTGGCTAATTCTAAGCCTATACAGTGTTAATTTTTTTGAGTGTTTTCTCATTTCAAATCTTACTTAATCATCTTTATTATTTTTTATTACCATGTCTTACTACCTGTTCATGTAATACAAATCGATGATAATTACTCTAATAAGGTAGAGATGAGGAAGGAAACATTTTGAAAATAATCTACCAGCGTTTGCATGGAAGAAGAGTGAGAAACCATTTAGGAAAAACAACCCGGGGGGGGGGTTCAATCCATGTCAAGTCAACAAGGTCCTCGACCTCACTTTTTTTTTAATTTGGCACATTGAAAGAACCACTTGAGATACATGCCTATGTAAAATTTCATGTCCATATCTTTTTTATTTATTAAATTATAGAGGTGCAAATTTTGCGATTTCGACCAATTTTGTCACTATCTTGTCAACTTTAACATTAAATATTTCAGTAAGCTGGCCACCTATAGAAGTGATTCAAGTGTTCTCGGAAAGGTCTTGAATAGCTCTGTCATATGAGACGTTACTTGACTATATTACGAAAAGAACCAAAAAACACATTATGATAAAACATTTTGTCAGCCATTTTCTCAAAAACTTTTTTTTTCCTTTCAAAAAACAATTTGCTGTATGTATACTATTACTTATTAACTCTGCAACATTTGAATATGGGATGCAAATGGGTTCAAGAGTTGTGTTAGATTCCGTAAAACAGGAGTTTCCATTTCCATTAATTTTCTTATGTCACACAAGTTTACTCCATTGTTCCTTGAAGTTAATTCACAAGAAAGATAAAATGTTATTTAAATTTAAAATTAAATAAATCTACAAATATATTACCAGTACTAAAAATAATAAACATATCTGAAATTTTTACATTTTAAACACAGGCATATTAGTTATTCCTTTTATATGTATCCAGTTGACTGTTAACAGCTGAATTATTATTAGCACCGCGTCTTACTACCCGTTCGGGTTATACACACTTACGCTAATGTGTAATGGTAGGGTGATTGTGAGATGAAATGAAGGACCTACAGTTTAACGTGGAATCCGAACCACGGTGGAGGCCTGGCATTCCTCACATTCACAAGATGTCTTGTCAGAGGTGAAGGAAGGGTTTGGTAATCATAAAAAGTTAACAGCTGAAGCTTCCTGTTTTGTCAAAACATATGTTCTACCAGTTGCTGTCAGGGAGTCAACTTTTGTAAGAAATGATGACACGTGCACTCGCTACTAAAATTTCAGGAACTTGTGGGTAAACAAATGATGGAGCTGGCCCATGTGGATGTAGAAAAATGATTTTGAGTGCATCAGTGTTTTCATTTACAAAGATCTCAACCACCAGTATGCATCATATGCGGGGAAGTAACAAATCCACGTATTTCATCCATTTCTAGCTGTCCTTTGGATGATACTTTCGAGTTTTGACTCCTATGTTGATGAATAAACCTTTATCAGTTTACCTATTGCAATGGAATGACACAGTGAAGCTTCTGTGTTCCAGAAATGTATCTCGAGTTTGCAAATCTCTCCTGTAAACATATCTGTACATTATCACATTCTTTTATTGTCACAAACATGAATGTAATTCCTTCAATATTGTGACTTGCCCCTTCATTTAACTGTTTTGGTGCCATTATTTGCTCTGCATATGGCTTTTATAAACTGGCTCTAGCAACAAGATGCTTTACAGTTCCCCTACACCATCACAAGCATTTTTACCATGTGATTTGGTAAAGAAGTGCCACTCTGCTTTACATCCAAAGTTTTGGTGATGTAAACTCAAATTTTTAAAGTTCTTGCGATTTTTATATTGTGATGCTGCCTCATCTGAAAGATATGGGATTTTTTTCAGTGCTGAAGAAGTAGTGTTAAAGAATTTGATTAGCTTTCTCTGAAATGTATAAACTTCTGTCATATCATGCTGAAGGCACTCTGAAATTGTCACAAAACTTGCATGTGCTCGCATGATGAGTTTAAATAACAAATGGATGAATTGTGGAATGTGTGTTGTTCCAATGGAACCCTTGTACTGAGTCCTGAAGAAGAAATGAGTAATTTTCTGAAAAGTCACAAACCACTAAATAGTTAGCCTCTTGCAGAGTTTTTTCTTCTCGGAAAAGAAATTAGCTTACTCTTTAGCAATGAATAAATGACTAAGAAGACTTAAGTTTTTCAAATAGGGAATCAAAGAATTCATCCACTGGTTTTGAAACGGTTTCCAAGTTTGAATGCTCCACTCTGATCCACTGCTTGTATGTTATCATGTCAACAAAGTTAATGTCATATATATTTTCAAACTTTTTGCATAATTCACTATACCCTAAACAATATTCACAGTTTCCGAAATAGCACTTTGGTAAAGGTGGATCACAAATTACTCTGGATAAACAATCTTTGTAATCAGAAATTGCCATATTTTCTTCTGCAGTCAGTTCTTTGATCCTGCACCCACTGGTCATAAGCTTCACATTCTGGTGATGTGTACATACACACATTGTGTGTATCACTTGATCCTGGGAATACACAGTTCTTTGGTCATAGATCAGCAAATTTGGAGAATCCCACGGTAATCCCACGGTATCTTTGAAAAGCATGTAAGCCTCTTTAAAAGTACATATGGAGTCTTTTTTGAACATGACACCTGTTCCAATCTATTTTCATTGAAACAAAGTCTTTTCTCCCCGGTATAATTTTGCTAACAGCATCATCACAATAAAATTGTTCAATAATTTTCACATTTTCTCTAGGTAAACTTTTCGTTGGTTTTGAATTAGGTTATGACATACTACCTTTTTATTTCACAAGCTCTGTCTTTCTTGCCATGTAAATTGTTACTCCAAACTCCTGCTGAATTTTACCCAAACTCCAACTTTTAGGTAACACTGTTAGTATATGGACCTTAATATTTCTATCTGATGTTGATATAAACTTTTCTTTCAGCTGGCTTATCATCTCACTCTCTGCACTGACACTGACATATTTAAGATTCTTCACTTGGACTCACGTGTGTAAAAATTTTACTCTTAATAGTTTCATTCACTTTCTGCCGTTTCTTTGTACAGTAATTAGTTTCCAAGAGACGTTTCTTCTTGATTGGTGTACCGCCCAAAGTAACTAATCTATCATTTAATGATTTAATAGTTATATATTTAGTAAGTGCTAGAACATCAGAACTGTCTTCTGAAAAATCGGTGTTTTCTTCAGACTGGATGTATTCAGCTTCAGACTGTTGCTTATCACGCATCTCACCAAGTAACTTACGGTACTCATCACAAATTTTAGCATTTTCACATAACTTTGGGAAGAGTTATCTAATCCATGGTGTAACAGATCTAAGATTCTTTCTTACATTACCATGTCCATTGCTACGCAATGTATTACAACACACACTAGAAAATTAACTCATTTTTCTGTGTCACTTTTTAACACAAAAAATATGTTTTGTACTTAAGACTGACAAAAACTACTTTATAAAAAATTAAACATCTATAAACACAAGAGATGTACGAATATTCTATTTAAAACTTCAAATAGCAAGTTCTAATAGGATTGAATAGTAATTAGTGTTGTAAATCTCTTTTAAGAACTGGTAGTTGTAGACCTGTTAGCCAAGGGGGTAGGCGGGGATTATCTGTGTGATGAGTTAAAATTAGCCTTGTCCTTTGCACTATATTAGAAGGAAGGCGTGGAATTCCAATGACAAGCAATCACACACATACACAACAGTTATTTGTTATGTTCAGCTGATTTAGGGATCGAGATTCTAAATACAATACCATCCTTTATGCTGCATAGAATGAGGGTTGGTGAGAGTGAGTAGCTTGTCAACACTTCAGCCAGGCAAAGGAGGGAAAAAGCTGACGTGGCTCTGGGAAGAGAATTTTGACATGGCATTGGGAATCACATATCACAGTGAAAACGTAGGTGGAACCCTTTTTTTACTGAATCTAACATGATTCCTTAACTCATTTGCATCCCATCTTCAAATTTTTTAAAGTTACTAAGCAATCGTATATATAAAACATTTCTTTTTAAGAAGGAAAAAACCCATTTTTGAGAAAATGACAGCCATAATATTGGCTACACAATTTTTTATATCCTTCTTTTAATACAGCCAATTAAAATCTCAAATGAAAGAGCTATTCAAGATCTTTCCAAAAACACTTAAATCACTTCTATATGTGCCTAAGTTACTGAAATATTAAATGTTAAAGTTAACAAGATGGTGACAAAATTGGTTGAAATTGGAAATTTTAAACCCCTATAACTTCGCAAATAAAAAATATATTGACCCAAAATTTTTCATAATCACATATCTCAGATGTTTCTTTCTGTATGCCAAATTTAAAAAAAATATCAAAAAATATAAGGTTGAAAAGTGCCTATAGATTGGTTGATTTGACAAGGAATGCCCCTAGTAGACCTAACAGATTCGAACCTCGATCTCCCCAGAGTCAGCAAGAATGACGCCTTAAGCTATTTGGCAATTGAAGTGGTTAATGATTTTTAATAAATCACCCCATATGCCAAGAATGTATAGTAATGCATAGTAAAAGAGAATGTGGGGAATTCTGCACAAGCGGCAAGTGGATTTCCTAGAATAGGTGAAGTGTTGGATTGGCTTTTGTTGCTTCTGTGTGACAATGTAATCATGTGAGGTACAGTATGGAAGAGATTAACTTTCAGGTTGCACGTCCTCAATCTGGTACCTTTGTCGCTCAGTGTCATCTGACAAGTGTACAGTGCAGGGTTTTTACAATACCTAAGCGTGAAACGTACACAATTTTAACCTTACCCAAAAAGGTTGAAGTGATTAGAAAAGTGAAATAGGTAGTGAAAAAGAAGTGTGATATCACAAAGGAATATGGAATTTAGCTAAAGATTGTATTGACTTACCTTAAAAAAAATCAAGGAGAGTTGGAATGCGAAAAATGGAGGAATGAGAAAATGTGTTAAAGATGGTGATTATCCTAATGTTGACGAGTGTTTTTAAGGTGATTCAAACAATAATGTGACCATCATATTTCATAAGTGCACCACTAATTAGAGCCAATGTAGAAGAATTTGCTGAAAAAATGTGAGTTGAAAATTTTAAGACAAGTTCTGGTTGATTTGCGGGGTTCAAGGACAGAAATGACATGTCTTTTAAAAATGTATATGGCTAACGTGCAGCTGTAGATATAAAAATGGTTTACCAATAGTTCAGTGGTTTGTCATACAGCATTGCAAGCTATGGCTTAATAGATAAGATTTTAACTTGGATAAGACTGTGTAATGATACTGTTTTGGACCCCTCTCATATATTAAAAAAGTCATGGATGAAATGTATTTTTCTTAGATAAACTGTATATAAAATATCCTTTTAATACTTCATCCATGAAGAGTCACACACTTTTTAAATGTAATTTCAATATATTGACTACAAACCTTTTTTCCCCCCTTTAGAAGTTCAACTCCAACGTATTTGAAAGATTTAGTGACGGCGGCTCCCTCTACCCAATAGGAAGCGAGCCTTCACAACACCTGTTGCCAGGAGTTTTTCCATTAGTTAGTTTTAACAATGGTGACAAGGGGTCCAAGAGGCAAGGGGTAGATCATATATTAGCCACTTGTGCGTATGAATACACACAGTGCCAGTAATTTAAATCCATGGAGTAAATTAAATATATTAGAGAGAAAAATCACAGAATAACAAATCTGTAAATTTAACAAAAAACTGTTATTTTATATATCTTATCTTCAGTATCGAAGCTATAATCATTCAAATAAATCGTGTGCAACAGCAAAAGTCTTGTTTACTTAATAAGATTAAATATCAGGGAATAACGATTATAATCCATATCACTTTAATTGGTGCAGATCGCGTGGGGTATATTTCAATAAATTCAATAGCACTTTAATTGGCACCCATCGTAGACCAATAACACCACCCAACAAAACATTTACATTTAAAGGAGAATGATGCAGTTGGGGGGTGGGGTGGGGNAACAGCAAAGAAAGAGTGATGATTTTAGTGGGGCAAATATGGATAGTTCTGAAGAACTACCCGTGTTGATGATAGGGAAATCGGCGTAACTAAGGGGTTTCATATCAGTAAAAGGTATACCAGTAGAGTATGAAACCAACAAAAAATATTGGATGACAAGTTAACTGTTCGAAAAATGGCAAAGACATCCAAGCAGAAGAATCACTACCATCTATTTCTGAAGCACTTAACAGTGATGAAAAACCTGAGAAGATTCAATGAATCCCAACCAAGCTTTTAGACAACAATTTTAATGCAATCAGTGAATTAAAGATTTTATTTATTGTGTCAAGATAAGTAAATTACAACGCACCAAAATAATGCCATAGCTTGCAGCCTTTGGTAATCAAGAGCACGCAAGAATGGCATAAGCCTGAGAAATCACACTGTCTTTTTTTTCTATATCATCAGTCATGTTTTAAAAAGAGAGATTGTTTTGCCAGTTATTAAAATACAGTGTATTGATATAAACAGTAGCTATATGGATACACCTTTCTGGTGGTATTTAACATTGAGATTGAAACCTTTTTCGAAAAAGGGAAAGCCAGTTGTTATGGGGCTAGTTCAGAGTGCTTTATATACTCAGCTACTGAGTTACATTAACTTGTGAGGAGAATATCTTACAGTTTGAGTCCCTGTTTGGTACAAAGAAGTAAGCACCAAACCATATTGTAAGTCTGAATTATGTAACAACTGTGGATAACCGGGCTGCCATGTGTTTTACACCAGTCAGAGTTATAACACTGAAGAAAGGTCAGGGCGCAGAACTGCTGAGCAGGTACATTGACGGAATGAGGACTTTTATTAAACTCTTTTGACACGTTCTAAAACCTTCATCTTATTTGTATTATAACTAATCTATTGAAATAAACAAGATCAAAACGAACCCCACAATTATTTGCCACTGCCTACCCATCCCACTAAGCCATCCTGACAAGTAAACCATGGGATGAGCGGAGTAGTGACAATAAATATTTTTTCCTAACGTAATGGCAAAAAGTGATTTAAGTCTTAAATTTGTGCATGTTATTTTCTTCTAAGTTTTTATATTTTGTATTTAAATTTTTCTTGTTTTTTCATATTATGTAAAGATTGTGTATGTGTTTTTATGTGGCCTTTAAATTATAAAATGTGTTTGACTTGGAATTAAATAAGTAACGTGTTCTATTGTACATCCTGCCATCACAAAAATTACTGAGAAAATTAAATCAACTTTAAGAAAAAGATGTGCATTGAAATTATATAATAAGAAATAAGAACTTTTAAAAACTGTTAAAAACCAGAATTAATCTAAAATATATATCATGCTAATTCGAGCTTAAAAAAATTTATTTTTGGTTTTCCAGTTCCTTAAAATTAATTGTTAATTTCAGTCAGAGGTTTGGTTTACAGTTTGACTCCCTAGTTATGCGATCCAATTTTGATAAGAGTTTTAACTGACAGCTAGAGCTACTTTCACGTATTCATATGTCAAGCCAAGTAATCTGCAGTAATCACTTTTGGTAGATGGTATCAATATCAATGAAATAACAACATAGACTGAAAAAGGTATTTTTTAAAGTTTATTCCTACCAAAATTCCGATAAATTAGAAATAAAAATTCCAACGACTAGTTTCAAATTCAATAATACCAGTTAAACTGTTTCTCCACTACAACACAGTTTCTTACTATTTTGAAATACAGTAGAAGCCTGATATAAAGGGGACTCGGAAATAATGTGATGAGTATGTCTCCCAAAAAAAAATCATTATTACTATATTAGTGAGATTCTTACTTATAGAGATTCAGTAAATAGAGCCATGAGGTTGAGTGATCAAAGACTGATAAGTTTTTATTTCTATGTTTGATGACTTAAATATACATACTAGTGTTCTATGTCATAGTCTTTTTTTCCCTCGTTCTCCCGCCTCATTATTAATCATTCTGCAGGTCACCTTCCAATATACTGTGGTTAAGTTATGACAAGCTCCTGCTGTATTAATGTAACTAATGATGCATCTCACGAGTCTTTTGATAGGAATAGTGCACAATTTCTAAGTTCTAAAAGATTATTTTTTTGGCATATAAGATTAAAAAAAGTATTTTTATTTTTAGTAAGTTACACAAACTAGAATACTATGAATCAATCCACAACTATTAAGATGGTTTGTAAATTTTATAGTATAGTAAAAAGAGGAAATAACCTATGTCACAGATATTGTTCAGCCAATCTGGGAACTAAGAAATATAGAACAGAGAAGTATAGAAAACTAAATTCAACACTTTAGGTTATAATTATTGTCCTATTAGCTTGTTTGAAAACATTTTGAGTGTGTACTTAAAAAATAGCACTAAGTTAACTGTCACATTATATTCATCACAGCTGTGAACCTCACAAAGTTGTGTAGTGAAATAACAGTGTAAGATATTGATATTTTGGTGTGAATTAATTAATATATTTACTATTATTATTAACCTTACAATGTTTAACATTCCTAACCTTGCATTTGATTACTGGTATGTTGGCAATCCTAGCATTGTTAAAATAAACTATTTAATATTGATTGAGACGTTCACAAATACAAAGTATGGTTTGTTAGGTTTTGTTAGGTTGGGATAGCTTGAAATAGTAAACATATAATTAAATGTGTACTCAAATACTTTTGGTGTCATTGGATCATTCCTTGAAAATATTTAAATTTTTCAATGATTTAGGCGAATATTTTTTAAATTTTATTTTTATTTAAAATTTACTAATAATCTAAATAATGTTAATATTAAATGTATAGTATTCTTGAGTGACCAGAAAAGTAAAATAACAGTTATATAAGTTATATGAATGTAAAACCATTGCTCGATAGTTGGAATTGACACATTTAATACTTCATTCTTGATAATTTGTGTTCCCACAGGTTGATGTACCAAAAATTGACACAACTCAACAAGCAAATTGCTTCAAATTTGGAAACAGCTGAGGCTGCAAAGATTTACGAAATTGGATGAGATTTAATTTCTTATATCGGTACTTGTGTTCAGGGACAAGTCTAGATCATTTTCATAGGGGGAGTCATAATTGTAAATACCATAGTTACTTACAATGTTAAATTTCTGTTTAAAGCTGTTTAATAGTTTCTCATTCATATTTAAACTTATGTATGTTTCAAACCATGGTCAGCCATCCCAATTTTTTTAAATCAGATAGTTTTTATAAATCATTTGTAGTGGCCCTCCTTTATCAACTTTTTGAGAAATGGTTTATTCTAAATGTTATGAGTAGTCTTGGCCTTATTTTTTTAAATTAGATTATTTTTTAAGCCATTTAAATGCCCCTCAAAGATAATTAGAGTGATCCTCACCTTAATTTTTTTTACGATAGTTAGATACCTCTAGAAGATCATCTTTGAAGTGGTCGTTCATCGGCAAAATTTTGAAAATTGAATTATTTCAGAAACTAGGCTATTTGGGGTGGTCCTCGCCTGAAAATTCTTCAAAACGACATATCTATAGCAGGGGTTTCCAACTGATGGCCCAAGAAAGCTTTTTGAAAAAAAATATATATATATTAAATCTCTAGAAAAGTTACGAAAAATATTTCAAAGCTCGTTCAAAAAATGTATTAATTTTCATATGGCAAAAATGAGCAAACCAAGTTGATAAAGAATTGATAGTCAACCGATCTACAAGCAACGCGTCATATTGCGAAGTGCAGGACCCGGCGAGAGTAGTTGGGGCCCCTACACTGACCTCTCTCTCCTTCACTCACTTAACAAGAGACTGGCCTGGCAAGGTTTGCTGGCTACTCCTCCCGTCTCCACTCGTGCTCGGTCACACTTGCTTGATGTGTAGTGAAGTTTCACAAGTTACTGTCCATTTTGGAGGCTTTGTTTTGTGTTTGAGTGTCTTATACGTGAATAAAAAATGAGTGGAAACTCAAAGAAACACAAAATTAAAAATTAAAACCAAATTTACAAGGAAAACTGGGAGAATGACTATTTAATCACTAACAACAGTGGGAAGCTTCAGTGTTTGGTATGCATGCAAAATGTGTCTGTGCTGAAGGAGTAAAATGTTAAACAATATTATTCAACAATGCATGAGAACAAGTATGCAACATATTATAAGGAAAGGAGCTCGACACACAATGGTTGCAGACTTCAAATTGAAATAAAAACAGCAAACAAGTATGTTTAGTAAAGTCTTACAAAATCAGTCATCTTATCTGTATGCCTCCTATGCAGTGTCGCTTGAACTTGCAAAGGCAAAGAAAACTTTCATTGAAGGCAGTCTGGTTAAAAAGTGTGCTATGGAAATGGCAAAGGCTTATGGAGATGCTAAAATGGATGAGAAATTTTAATCATTGCCACTTTCCAACCAAACTGTACAGAGAAGGGTCATTGATATGGGAGGACAAGTAGAAAAATCGCTGATTAGACTTGTTAAAGAAAACAGGCATTTCTCGCTAAGCCTTAAAGAAAGCACTTACCAGTCAGATGTCAGTCAGCTATTAATATTTGTATGCACTACCTTCAAAGACTTTAGCAGTGAAGAGGAGCTATTTGATGTCAGAACTAGGGGCTTCATTAAATGTTCAATCAATGTGACAGATGGAGCGCCAGCATTGACAGGGGATAAGACAGGTCTGACGGGATTACTAAAAGAAAATGGTGTAATGTATCCTATGATCCACTGTTTCATTCACCAGAGTGCATTATGTGGGAAATCAATGAAGAAAACTGACGTTTTTAAACTTGTGGTTAAAATTATTTATATGTTAAGAGGTGGAAATTGAGCCCTTTTGAATAGACAACTAAAGCAGTTTTTACTGGAAATTGAGGCAGAATATGGAGACTTGCTGATGTACAATCATGTAAGGTGCTAAGTGCAGGAAAGTGCCTTGAACAGTTTTTTACCATTCGCAAGGAAATCCCTGAATTCCTTAATAAATTTGTCTCGACTGATACCACAGAACTAGAAGAAGAAATTCAAAGCTCAGGATTTTTAAAGCAATTATATTTCCTGACAAACATGACAAATCACCTTAACACCTTAAACCTAAATCTTCAAGAAAGAAACCAGGTGGTATCAGATATGGTAGGAATTATAAAGGACTTTGAAACAAGCTAAAATATTTCAAACATTCTTTGGAAAACAATGAATTGACACATTTCTCTTGCTGTATACAATTAGCGGCGGAGAAAGACCAAGAAACTATAAATTTTTCAGATTTCAGTTCACACATTCAAGTGATCATTGAAGAATTCAACACACGATTCAAGGAAAACACTGAAAAGAAGCGTAAAGTTTTACATGAATCCTCTTAGTGCTATAATCGAGGAACAAGAAACACAACTACAACTTGAACTGTGTAATCTACAAACGGTAACGTTCCTACAGACCAGACAAGAAAAGGAATCACATTTTTAAAATTACTATCCAAAGAAAAATACCCAAACTGACAATTTGGACTAAAAATTATTTCAATGTTTGGGAGCATGTACATATGTGGAAGTGTTTTTCTTCTTCTATGAAATTCATTAAAAATCAGTACAGAAGTTGACTTGCAGATTCTTCCTTGCTGCAATTTTTGAGATTAGCAACAACAGAGCTAGACGTGGACATTTATTGTTCATTAGTAGATACAGCTGATCAACCACAGTACTCCCATCATTAGATTGTCCTTTTTTACAAATAAACTGACATTGTTGAGTGCTCTTCTTCAAAATTCAATTGTTCTGGGTAGTTCTTGTTTATTTTTAATTTCATTCTTTTATGCAATTGTAAAATATTGTTTTAAGCAATCAAAATGATTAAACCTTTGCTTCAATTAAACTTTGCATTATATTTAATACTGGCACCTCTGTTCTATTTGCTGAATTTTACAAAAATTTGCCTATTATTAAAGTGCGGAAGGCAATCACACCTAAGGTTTACAATGTGGCCTTCGAGCCCTTACAAGTTGGAAACCCCTGATCTGTAGAATGCAATTATAGAAGCTATTTAGAGTTGACCTCACCTAGACATTTTTGAAGTTTGAATGACCTTGGAAGTTATTTAGAGCTTTCCTCCCCTGACCAATTGTGACAGTTGCCTGCCTCTACTCTATTAGTTATTTAAAGCGGTCTTCTCTGGCAAATTTTTGACAATAGAATGCATCTAGAAGTCATTTGGAGTGGATTTAAGACCATCTTTCAACATTTGAGATATATCTAGCGGGAGAATTTATTCCAGGGAGGGGCAAATTATTTCCAGGGGGTCAGAGTCCCACAAAGTTCTGCCGCTCCTGCCATCCACACATAATATATATATTCGGTATTTGTGGATAAACTGCTCTCAGGTGATTATTAGTCTTCTTTGATGTGTGGTAGTCTACCGTCTCTATGCGGAACAATGTTCGTTACTGGCTATGCACATCAAATATTAGTATATGAAAATAAATATTTTTTCCACCCTTGGGTGAGTCATATCGAACATTGATTAATCATGGATGAATGATGCATGTGTGGACCCGGCTTAAAAGATGGCTGCGCGTTAACAGATAAAAAAAGTGTATAATTTATCTGTGCTGTATTTTCTTTCTAAATTTTGAGCTTTCATTTTGTTTTAATTGTATTAATTTACTAACTTTCAAAGGGGGTCAACTAACCCTTTGACCCCCCTCCTTCGCCCCCTGGATCTGCGCCTGCTTGTGTTTCAGTATGTCATCTGATTCGAGATCAATAATTTCAATTTGAAACTAACTTGGTAGTATTTCAACAGTAGGCCTACAGTCAAATGAATTTTAAAATATTGTTATTTAATCTGTTTTACCATCAAGATCAGAAAATCGTCCCGAATAAGTTGGAAATGAATTATAATGCAAATGAAGAAGTGAATTCTGCTTCAAGTTCTTCAAGAAATGTTTCACAACATGGGAAATGAATGTGCACTTGTTCTTCAAGTAGCATCATTTTTGGCCTGAGTGTCTTGACATGTGCGAATAGATTACAAATAAAATCTGGTTCAGCTTGCAACTGTACATTCAATTGATTCATATGTTTGTTTGGTCATGTCTTGGGGTGGGGTGAGTGTAGCCTGCAAGCTGTAGTTTGTAGATCTCTGCACTATAGCATTAGGAATTCAATTTTTCATTGCCGCACTTACAAAAATATGCCACCTATCCATGTAAAGGCCCTTTCTAATGTTATTCTCCTATCTGTGTCAATGGTCTCTTCCCTTGGGTTTGTCAGTTAATACCCTGGACACGGTTCTAGATTCTTCCATATGTGTTGCATCATTATAATTAGTTTACATGTTATTATGTATTTTAGTATGTTAAAGAAAATCCTCTGAGTTGGTTCTCCAGTATGGCCATCTTTCCAATATAGTCACAAATAAATTTTACAAATTGTGATGTTCACAAAAACCTAAATATCTTGGGGACTAAAAGAGCTTACGGCTTGGGGGGGAAAAAAAATTACAGCTCGAGAAGTAGACTATATTTAATCAGATTTTAAGTTTTGTCAGAATGCAGCACGTGTGGCTGAAAGTTAGTCTGAAATCAAGCCTTTACAAGGTATAAAGGAGATGACTAGCAGAGTGAAAAAAATATGGTGTTTAGCTAATAGGCATATTGGTAAAAATGTTTTTATATACTTTTCAGGTTTTAATGCTGTGGAATAATTAATAAGTTCCAAAATTCTGAAAATTTCTACCTATAATGCATAACTTTTAAAAATAAACACTCCACCAGTTTTCATTATTGGGCCTCAAAATCATAGTTTATGTTTTGATGAAAATTTATTGAGATAAAAACTCATAGATTGCTCGTTTGCTATGTTTGTGAATGTATATGCAGACCTGTTAGCATAAATATTTACCCTATAATGCATAACTTTTTAAATAAACATTCCACCAGTTCTCATTATTGGGCCTAAAATCATAGTTTATGTTTTGATGAAAATTTATTGAGATAAAAACTCATAGATTGCTTGTTTGCTATGTTTGTGAATGTATATTCCATTCCCGGTAGGAAGTGACTTCTGGAAGGCCTTTTCCCCTACCATAAATCTACTATATAGTAGGATATTGGTAGGAAAAAAGACCTTTCAGAGAGTAATTCCTACCGTGAATGGAATATATATGCAGACCCGTTAGCATAACTATTTACATGCATGTCTAAAATTGCAGACCCATGATTTTGAATTTTGAGTTGCTTGAGTCAGGGTTTTGTGAGAATGATCACGTCCGATGTAATCTTTTTTTTTACTTGATACCATAAATATTGGAAATTTTTAATTTGTTTGTATGTGAAAGGTTATGTTTAGATAGTTTGGGTAAGAACCATAATAGATGGTCTTAAATTATGAAAGTTGTCAATGGTTTTAAGTTAGGTTGGTTTAGGCCTGTTTTTTTGTACCTATTAATAATATTTAGCACCGCGTCTTACTACCCGTTAGGGTTATACGCTTTAAGTACTAATTACTATAATGGATTAGGACTTGGGGAGGTTGAATTAGAGGAAGTGAACCCGCATTTGCGTGGAGGGAGAGTGGAAAACCATTTAGGAAAAACCGCTCCCAGTTCACCCGACCGAGATTCGAACCTCGATCTCCCCGTCCTCAGCAGTCGAGCTCAACACGACACACACGTTAGCCAACTACGCCACTGAGGTGGGTTTTTGTACATATTAATTTGTCTGTTTATATTTATAATGTCTAACATGTGAATATGGAAACATGAATTTTCCGTTTTAGTTTTAATCTGTGTATGAGATAGTTAGGCCTACATTGTGTAGAGTCATTTGTAGATTTTCAAATTCTTCAAACAAAAATATAATTGTGTGTGAATTTTCTTTAAAAAAAAAAGTTGAGGTGTACTTTTATTGTGTTTATAAAAAATATTATTTGGGATATTATTTGATATAAGCTTAAGTGCCATATACTTATGTTTGAGATGCATATCTTACAAACCATCTTAAAAGGAAGGTGTGATACCTACTTTTTTCTCTTTCTAATCAATGTGTCATCTTTATCCACTCAGTAAAAGGTAGGCCTAATATAAAATGAGTATATTTTGTTTTATAAAAAAAAGCGCTTTGTCCAAAAGTGTGTGTACCTTTATACAGTATACTTGATCGGTCCTGACACTAATTTTTGTGTGTGATTTATACTAATGCTTTTGTTACAAAAAAAGTATATTTACAGTTGACCTAAGGAATTCTAAGAAAGGCTCACAAATCACCTCCTTAAGATGATAGCAGCTTGCTAGACATTTATAATTAATATCAAATCAATATTCCTTGAACATAAAATAAATGTTGGTGTTAGGATGAGGAGCTTCAAAAATATAAACAGAGAAAGTTGAGTGATTAATGAAAAAAATGCATAAGAATTAGTTTACTTAAATGTGTTTTTAATATTCTAAAATAAGAAAGGTGGTAGGGGCCTACCATCTAAATCTTTGTTCAAGTATCATAAACACTATCTTTAATGCATTCAGAAACCATTTAAAATCTACACGGCCTTACCAATAAGATAAATCGTCAATACATGTAATTATAGAATAAGAAATTTAACTATAGCAATAAAAAACATAGGAACCAAAAACTTTAGACATATTTTTTAAATAAATGCTGGTTAAAAACAAAAATTAATAAATAAAAGTCTAAAAGTCTTATCAAATAGAATTTCAGCATTACAAACTAAAAATATAAACAACAGTTTAACTTGTCATTATTGCTATACTTACCATCCTTGTACTTTCAACAGATCGCTAATCGCCATTTTACTTTTAACACCACAGTTCACGATCTACAAATAGTAACCTAATCTGGTGACAAAAAAAGTATTATAGTTTTGGTAATGAGAAACTAAAATATAGAAAACATGATCGCTAGAGTCGGAAGCAGCTAATATTAGAAAATATGCTCATATTTCTTATTTATATAAATTTATCAAAATACCATTGTTGTCTATATAAATTAATAAATGTTAAATTAAAAGTTTTGTGATTTTTATTAGAAATTAGGCACATTAATTTATACATAAGTGTTTTAACTATTCTATTTCAAATTCATTTAAAAAATAACATTGTGCAATATATTATGGAAGAGCGTTACAAAATCATTTATTCTAATGGCTTTTTTATATCTACTATAATAATATCGTATAGCCACTCACCTGTGCTTATGCTATCATATATATGTTATTTTTGTAAATTTGATTATGTACTTGATGATTGATCAATTTGTTTACAACTAAACAAATTAATATTTTATTAATTTTATCATTTATATTATGAATATTAAGATTGAATTAATATCATGTAAAGCAATAGAACTCATTAGTAGTTATAAAATTTATGTAATCACGACAATATATTTTATTTCTGGAAGTGCGTTATAATATAGTTAGTGTTTAAAAAATTGTGAAGTATTATGTTACATATGGGTGCGAACATATTTACACTTAATAAATGAATAGTATTTAATTTATGAAATAATATTTTTTTCCCATAAATATATCAAACATTAAATACATTGAAATATGTATAAGACAACAATAATATGTGTGTTGATTTATAGTTATACAAGTATATGGGTGGTTGATATGAGCTTTGATACTCACAAGAAGGGAATAATAATACTTTATTCACCAGCTTGAACCTCGATATTGAATGGCTCATATTATATTCACGGCTCAACGTCTGCATATACACTAACAGAATACTTCTCCCCCTAGCCTGAACATAATCCATTAACAAAATAAAACAAGGAATATTAAAGTAAGCAACTGGAAAGAACATTAAAAATCTCATCTCCATTCTTGTCTAATATTCAAAGGTTGAGTCATGCAGGTTACTTGATTATGCAGACATTTCTATTAGTGGTCCAACAAGTTGGAGTATATACTTTGGTAAATTCTTCATTAAATAGCTGCCTCATCTGCGGGAGAAGGCCCATGGGTTGACTACTGAGTAACTGTGAGATATTTTCTGGTGGAGGGCTAGCCCTGTTCCCTCAAAGGAGTGACTCATTTCTCTGGGGTGAAAGGATGGTGTTGGTAGTAGTGTAGGGTCCTATAAACCAATTATTAATTATTATAATATTCTAGGGCAGGTGTTCTTAACCTGTGGCATACTCCTCATTTGGGGCGTGTACATTATCTAGTGAGTGTGAGTTGACTCAAAACTATAAATTGTATCATATTTATTTTATGTTAAAGTACCAATCCAGAATGTAATAATTTATAATGTTAGGAATATCTGGTGCTGCTACCTATTGGTTTACTACAACACCTTATAAATAGTTAATATGTATTACAAAACTTTTTAAGTTCCATGACAACAATTATCGTCAATTATAATGTTCCAATATTAATACCAGGTTTGTAATTCCATCTTATCAAAAGTAATGTGTAATAAATAAACAGTATGTCATTTAAACAGCAAACTATGTTTAATTACTCAATACAGAAATTCAATAGGTTAGATGGGTCCAGGAAGGCTTAGTTTTATATGCGTGAAATAACCTAGGTAACTGGAAAGTGATCAAGCACATTTAGGAAATGTTGGGAAAAAAGGTTAGAAATGGCGTATTCAACCAATCAATTCGGAAATGTGAAACTCTTTGATGGAAACTATTATTCCAATTGGGAATGTCGTGTTAAATTGTTTTTTTGAACACAATTGTGTTTTGGATTTTCCTGCTTCAGATCCTCCGACAAATCCTATTTGTTGAAGTATAGGTAAATTTATATTAGAGCGATTAAAAATGTGGTGACATCTTTGGTGTGCAGGTGTGTGCGTAATGGAAGTGATAATGTTGTGTGTACGTTGGACTGAGAAGAGACAGTACGTCGCCCGAGAATGCAAGTGTTCTATCTCCAAAATGGTTAAATTTGAGATATTTGGTGTATACGTTTATTTAGAATGCATATGATCCACCTGTGGTGAAATTGAGACTATTAAATAATTACTTAAGAAGATACAAGCTCTAGTTGTCTTCTAGTAACATTGGTTTTATACACAAGGTCAAACTTCAATGCTCTTTTACACAAAAGTGAAAAATTGTACATAGAACACTTGCATTCTCGGGTGACGAGTAGTAACATGATTGTTACCGTGCACGTATGCTTTCGTTCTCTTGTACGGATATAGTTTCTTGTTCGTAATATGTATTAATATTTATTTATAATTATTAATAAACATATCAAACTTGTAATTATTTATTCTCAATTGATCTACAACCCCTGAACATAAACTCTTTCTCGTTATAATTCAACATGGTTGCAGAGCGTGGTTAAAACGAAATCCTCAAGATGGCGGATTAAATGAGAATTCCTGTTACTGACGGCAAGGACTACAGGTGTTAGAAAAAAAGAATCACGATTGTTTTAAAATTAAAGAAATGTGAAGAGGCAGCAACTAGAGAAAAAGGTACGACAGATAAAGAGAACTAGTAGAGTGAAGAGGATTTGAACAGTAGCGGATTTAGGTTTGAGGACGCCCTAGGCCCGAGACGATATGGCACCCTTTTTTTTTTTGTAACAGTATATATATATAAACATATATATACATATATGTGTGTATAAAATAATGAAAATAATAATAATAAGAAGAGATCTAATTCAGGTATAAATCAAACATTTATTTTCTTAACATAACAATTAAATATAGAATTAATAATAAATTGCTTGTAATTAAAATATAAATTATTTCAATTAAAATTTTTGGCGCCCCTCAAAATTTGCCGCCCTAGGCCCGGGCCTCATGGGCCTAAGCCTAAATCCGCCACTGGATTTTAAGGCAATCGAAGTGATTTACAGTGGTATTTAGAATGATCAGTTACAGTTTATATAAGACAAAGAGACGGCGTATGGAATTATGAAAAGGTTCGATGAAATGTACTTAAAGGAATCTACTGCATTACAAATTTGTATACGAATTAGGTTAGATAAATTAAGATTCAAAGACTTTGAAGATTCAAGTGCCTTTTTTACTGAGTTCGAAAATTTGTGAAAATTTGTAAAAGTGCATGTGCTAATGTAAGTGAAAAAGAAAAATGAGTTATATGATTAAAATGCTTCCAAATTCGCTAAGCTATGTTGGTGATTTAATTTATGTACTGAAAGAAAGTGATCAAACGGTTGAATATGTCGAAAATAAAATTAAAATGGTTTCATTAAAATAAAAAGAGGAAGAAAGCAAAAGCAGTTCAAGTGCATTTAAGACTGAAAGACAAAAAAAAACTTGTTTTAAGTGTGGCAAGTATGGACATTTTAAGGCTCAGTGTACGAGCATGACACCAAGCGAAAATTTGTGGAAGCCCAGAGGCAGCGCTCAGACACAAGGAGGTGGACGCCAACAAAAACAACATTGGCAACATCGTGGTGGCAGTGGCGAAAGAGGAGCCGGTCGAGGCTCAAGTCAGCATCGTTGATCTGGGGGTTAGCAACCAAGGCAAAATCAACAAGGACAGCAAACTAAAGACGGTAATACTAGAAGTTTTAATACGAAAATCGAGGTAAAACCAGAATTGGTAAAATTGTGCGTTGAAGTTAATAACTGCGTCGGTAAATTAGAATGATTACTTGATAGTGGTTGCTCTGATCATGTCATAATTAATGATGAATATTTTTATGAATTTGCAGAACTCAAAGTACCAGTAAATGTTAAAGTTGGAGGTGGTCTTTTTTTAAAGGCAACTTAAATAGGTAATATTTTACACATATTCAATGTTTATGGTAAAATGGTAGAAGATAACATAATAAATTTATTTTATGTGAAAGAAATGGATAGAAATTTAATCAATTATGGGAAAGTTACAAATAAAAATAAAATTGTATCGGTAGGAACTATTTCAAAAATATATAATCCAAATGGAAATTTAATTGTTTAGCGTGTAAGAAAAATGATTTGTATCATATGACTAGTGAAATTGTAAAAACTGAATCAAATATAAAAGTCAGAAAAAATATTACAGAAAAGGTAATATATCATAGAACATTAGAACAGGTAAATTTTGATTATCTAAAAACAATGTGTGATAAACAAATACTTGAAGGTTCGCCAAAGGGAATAGAGACTGATTATTTGAAATGTGGAGTTTGTTTGCAAAATAAATTCATAATTTACCATTTAAAATTAAAGAATTAGAACAAAAGAAATATTAGAGATTGTACATACTGTTTTAAATGGCCTACACAGTACTACGGATTTAAACGGTGAAAAATATTTTCTAACTTTTATAGATGAGTGCAATGAGGTAATTAAAATGTATTGTAACAAATCGAAAAGTGAAGTATACAATTGTTTTATTGACTATGTAAATATAATTGAAAGTAAGACTGAAAAAAGGTAAAAAGAATTAGATGTGACAATGGCAAGGAGTATATGAATAGGGATTTATATATATTTATATATATAAATATATATGAATAGGGATTTATATATATTTATATATATAAATATCTTTGCTAGAGAAAAAGGAATAACTTATTAACCTTGTCCACCATTATGTTCATGAATTAAATGGTACAGCAGAAAAGTACAACAGAGTTATTATGCGTATGTATAGATGTTTGTTAGCAGAGGCCAAAGTACATAATAAGTTCTGGCCTGAAGTAGTCAAAACAGCTGTTTTTTTGTTTTTTTTTAATAGGCCAATTACTAATACTGTAGAGAAAAATAAGACACCTTATGAAATACTGTTTAGTGAGAAACCTAATATAGAACATTTAAGAATGTATGGAAGTAAAGTATTTGTAAGAGTGCTTGAACAAAAAATAAATTCAAAATGGGACAGAAAAGCAGATCTTGGTATTTTGTTAGGTTATAAAAATGTTGGGTATAGAGTTTTACTAAATGACAAGATAGTCGTAGCAAGACATGTAGATATAATTAAAGATGGTACATATTATATACATTTTAGAGAAGAATCAAGAGAGGCTTATGATATAGGTTTAAATGAAGGTAGAAATGAAAACGATAGTGATAAAAATGAACATGAAATAACAAATGGAAATAGAAAGGATCTAAATGCAAATTTAGGGTTGAGAAGATCAACCAGAGAAGAATGAAAACCTGCTAGACTTAATTATGATAATTTTGTGTATAATAATATTGTTTATGTAAACTATATAAATGCGGAAAATCCTGTTTCATATAATGATTCGATGAATAGTTATGATTCTAAAAATTGTAAAAATCAATGGATAAGGAAATGAATTGCACAAATAAAAACAAGTCATGGATGTCTGTTATTAAATCAGAAGATAAGAAAATACTAGATTTAAAATGGGTTTTTATAAAAAAGGCAAATAATGTTTATAAAGCTAGGTTAGTAGTTAGAGGATACAAGCAGAATGATTTAATTGATGATTGTCAAAACATGTTTAAAATATCATGTTTGTTTAGCCCTAACCTCGTAACCAATAGTGTGGCGCACGAATACATTCATTAAAGCCCTATTTTTGCGTGCTTGTTGTTGCCGTCATGTTATAGTCATGTTGAACTTTTACCGTGTGCGTTATGTTAAATAAAAACAGTGCGTTCCAAACTTCAAATACAGTATTTAATAGGTTATGGGCCCAGGCACCCAACAACTGCGTAAATATACACGTAATATTTCATAAAAACAGTCCGTCGGGTAATTCACAAATCCGTTTTGTGAATTCTGGTTCTCGTTAGGAAGCGACGTGACTCGCCATTTATTTATCAGTACGTTCGCGCGATCAGCAAACAAACAGCCTTGTGTCGTGTGTTTGAAGTTATATAATCCGCGAGACCAAAATAGAAATAATGGCCGAAAAGTTTGACGTGGCACACGTAAATAAGTTCGACGGCAATAATTATCATCAATGGAAATTTCAAATGAAATGTGCCCTAAGGGCCAAAGGAGTCTGATATTGCAAAAGGCGCCATAGAAAAGCCGGCAATAGACAAAGAGAAGGACCTAGAAAAGTGGAACAAAGACGACGCAATTGCTATGTTTACACTCACTACAGCAATGTAACTATCACAGATAACATTAGTTGAAAATTGTGACTCGTCTAAAGAAATGCTAGAGAAATTAGGCTCTATCTTTGAGCAGAAATCAGAAATGAACAAAATGCTGGTCCACGAACGCTTTCGTCAGTACAAGATATAGTATAATTTACTTTGAAGTGCATAGATATGGTTCTTAAACCACCGTTAGGTTATCATGTTAGGTTGTATAGATACTAACGGTGGTAGATATGGTTCGTAAACCACCGTTAGGTTATCATGTTAGGTTGTATAGATACTAACGGTAGATATGGTTCGTAAGCCACCGTTAGGTTATCATGTTAGGTTGTATAGATACTAACGGTGGTTTACGAACCATATCTATGCACTTCAAAGTAAATTATAAAATTAAATTATCCATTGTTACTTCGGTATAGAATTCAACTACAATTGTTGAGACTTATATATACAATACCATAATACAATAATCCACCCAATTAAAGCGTGCATACATCATTTTAATAACGTCCCTGAAACTTGTAAAAATACCAATGTAATCGCTTAACTGAACTAAGTGAAGATGAGAGCGCGCCACAAGTACACAAGGAGTACTAACGCAAATCATGAATTCCCCTCAAAAACAAATATTATTGACTCGCGGTTCACCCACGCTAAACCCCACCAAAAAACCCATCTACAAAACATGATTATGTTAAAGTAAGCCCAAACAACAATTTTGAAAAGAATCTATCCCCATTATTTATATCAGAACAGAATGTTGAATAAAGTTTCCTAGCCCTAGTTTATATCAGCGCCCTCACATTTGTGCAAGCCAGTGGTGCAATGAGTGACGAGGTAAACAATACAAGCCATTATATAGTAAATACAGCCTACACATGTACTCAGAAGAGGGGGAAAACAGGGTGTAAACAAAGAACAAAAGGAATGGAGAAGACTAGCGCTCCCGAAGCTTAGTGGTCAGTCCAGTAACCACACGAAGTTTACAGAACATCCCAGATGGTGGAATCGGAACGATCTTGGTCAAGTTGAGTCCTTGTTTGTTGTGGGCCGGGCTTCGATGACTAGCGAGGCGCTGACCAGCGTCTCGTTTCAGTCGAATTGTTCAAACCACGGGAGAGGATGTCTTAGTGTGTGTTAGTACTCCATCAGACGGAGAGGAGCCAGGCCGGTGGTGGTGAGTGTTTTAATTCTATATTACTGGGTGGTATGCGTTAGATGTTGTAACATTTGTTGTAACATCGTTACATATGATAATGTTGCGTGATTAAAGCCACATTATAATTTCAACTTTAAAAAAGCCCGTATCACACGACACTAGTGCGTACTGGAAATTCAGTTTACTATCTATCACTAGCTATTACGTCATCATATAGCGTCGTGTGAATCAGAAAAAGTATACTGGTTCTGCCACTTGGTACTGGCTACCATACTAGTTGTGAGGATAGAACACGCGCTATTTTCATACTAGTTTCGACACTAGTCTGTGTAATTCAACCAATCAATGCGCGCTGAGACTGTTGTGTAGAAAAATTGTATAAATGACGCCAACATGGTCCACGGATGTGATTTTGTTGTTGGCAGAAAATTATTCTAAACATCCTTGTTTATATCATACCAAATTGCCACAGTATGACAATATATTTAATATATATAAATTTAATTTAAAACATGTCATCTAAAAACGACAAACTGTGTTCCAGACCCAATTGCAATCTAAATAAACTTGATAGCATGCCAACCTTGGGTGGTTTTTTTTAGAATATAAAGTGTGCGTAGGCCTAAAAAGAACATTTGTGTATCAAGGATACTGTACTTGGACACCCATGGGCTTAGGGGCCTCTGACCACATTGTAAATAAATGAATACAATATTTAGGGAGATACTAAACGTTTGTGTCACCCCAAATGTATATTACCTAACTTCCGAATGTATCATATTTAGCATCCTGCGACCATTTTTTCATTTTTCCCAACCAGGCCCGTGTCCATATTCTTTTTCCTACGCTCCCTCTCATAAGTTTCAATATCTTTATTAGTAATTAATGCAGCTGCTGCACCCAAAATTAATCTCTGATGTTCGATAAATAATTGCACTAGAACCTAGTATCAAACTAGCAGCGTGTGAATAATCTAGCCCCGTTTCCATCGTACTAGCTAGTATACAGATAGCTAGGCGCTAGCTAGCACACTTGATTTATAGTACAAGCAAGTGTCGTGTGATAGTAGCTTAAACTTGTAGGTACTAGAAATCAAGTGTGCTAGCTAGCACCTAGGTATCTTTATACGAGCTAGTAGACTAGTAACGGAACTAGAGTATTCACACGCTGCTAGTTTGGTACTAGGTTCTATTAAAACTATTTATGGAACATCAGAGATTAATTTTGGGTGCAGCAGCTGCATTAATTATTAATAATGATATTTAAAATTATGAGAGGGAGCGTAGGAAAAGAATATGGACACGGGACTGGTTAGAAAGACCAATTAATAATCGCGTGATGCTAAAAATGATACATTCGGAGGTTACATAATAAACTGTTGACATTATTTAGTTCTTGAATATGATGAGACATATGTAGTTGTTGTTTTGTTTCTAGCCTCTTGTGTTGTTGCGCATG
>CABEEJ010000789.1:5301-25202 GCA_901482245.1 Timema douglasi
TATACCACAATCTCCACTTCAAACTATACTTCACTCCCCACTTCAAACTATACCACAATCTCCACTTCAAACTATACTTCACTCCCCACTTAAAACTATACCACAATCTCCACTTCAAACTATACTTCACTCCCCACTTCAAACTATACCACAATCTCCTCTTCAAACTATACTTCACTCCCCACTTCAAACTATACCACAATCTCCACTTCAAACTACACTTCACTCCCCACTTCAAACTATAACACACCCACTTGAAGACATAACACATTAATAATCAGATCATAAATCATGGCAAAGTACATGCTTATGTGTATAAGTGTTATTTTTAAACTCTCATAATTTGATTGGCCAATCAATGTTGTGCCGGATTCACCACCAAATACCTGACAAATTTTACATGAGATTGTGGCAAATAAATATTGTTTATATTTCTGCACGCAAATGTTGTACAGTTGAGGTTAATGGTTTATCATAAATATCATCATTTTTTATAGATGACGTTGAGTATATGGTTTCTATTATACTGAGCAATGTCCTTCGTGCGTGCACAAATAGCTGTTGTAGTATAAATGGTCGGGAATGTGTCTAATTTCCTAACAAACGGATGTTTTCAGATCATGTGTGGTGATTGGCCAAGTCACGTACGTGTTGTTTACCACAGTTGTTCACAAACTACACTCGCTTACAAGAGACTATTCAGATACTTATTATTTGGTGAACCACCAACATTTATAATGTTTAATTATTTTTCTTCTCGTACAAAATATTTAGTTTAATAGTATACAAAATGGTCTAAGACAATGTGATCAAGGTGGTGGCCCGCGGGACAAAGGTGGTCCGTGCTCACTGAAAATGTGACCCCCACAATCTCCCCGGGGAAAATTAACCGGAAACCCTCGGTTTAAGATGTTACATAGCTAATGATTAAAATATAAATTATATTTAGAAAGGCCATGATTACATTCCATTATTCATTTATTTGATCAATTAAAATATCTATATTTATATATTTATAAAAATATACAGCGTCTGTACTACATTCCTCGTAGCCCAGCAATGGAAATATTATCCAGTACTAATGTACCGTTGTCCAGGGGACGTACTAATGTACTAATAGTGTATACTTTCTGTGGAGGCTCTTTACATGTCCTGATGAGATGATAGTGAGTATGAGAGTGATATTATGATGGTGATAGTGAGTATGAGGGAGATAGTGATAGTGAGTATGAGGGAGATAGTGAGCATGAGGGTGATAGTATGATGGTGATAGTGAGTATGAGGGTGATAGTATGATGGTGATAGTGAGTATGAGGGAGATAGTGAGTATGAGGGTGATAGTATGATGGTGATAGTGAGTATGAGGGTGATAGTAAGTATGAGGGAGATAGTGAGTATGAGGGTGATAGTATGATGGTTTTTATTTAGCACCGCGTCTTACTACCCGTTCGGGCTATACGCTTTAAGTACTAATTACTTTAATGGACTAGGAATTTGGAAGGTTGAATTAGAGGAAGTGAACCCGCATTTGCGTGGAGGGAGAGTGGAAAACCATTTAGGAAAAACCATCCCCAGTTCACCCGACCGAGATTCGAACCTTGATCTCCCCGTCCTCAGCAGTCGAGCTCAACACGACAAGCGCGTTAGCCAACTACGCCACCGAGGCGGGTAGTATGATGGTGATAGTGAGTATGAGGGTGATAGTAAGTATGAGGGAGATATTGTATATGAGGGTGTGGAAACACTTTAACCTAACTTAGTATAATTAACCAAACCCTGGTGACTATTGGGGTAACTATACCAAGGTACCAGCCGGGAATCAAACCCGGGACGATAGGTGTTAGATCCCGGTCGGGTGCACTGAGGGTGATTATTTCCAAATGGTTTTACACTCTCCCTCTACGCAAATTAGGGTTCATTTCCTCTAAATTAAACCTTCTTAATCCTTAGCCTACTAGTGTATCTACAGTAGCCCCATGGCTTCTTTGGTGCTGGCTGACAGCTCACAGCTGACTTCTGACAGTTAAAATTTAGGTATATACCTAAATTTTGACTGTCAGAAGCGACAGCTGCTAAACACATGTTTTTGCAGATCATCTGGTTCAGCGTAGGGATACGTAATTTGGTCTGGTAACTTTTTAAAGCTGTCAAAAGTCAGCTGTGATCTGTCAGTCAGCACCAAAGAAGCCATGGGGCTACTGTAGTACATAAGCGTATAACCTGAACATGTAGTAAGACGCGGTGCAAAAAAGAGAGTTTGTGCTGCAAAGCATTATGGGTTAACTTACATGACTGTTAACGTGGTAACTGCTACGGCACTCTTGTTTCGTGGAACGTGGGAATCAAGCTTTAAGGTCAGTCATTTTACACTTTTTAGTACAATATTTTCTTTTTGTCAAAATAAATAAAATATCGCTTCATTAGATCCGTTTAGTTTAGTTCTCCACCCGTGGTGATATCAACAGTGGTTGAATATCTGTCACGAGCATAGCGGACGTAGAACAGGACTATTTCTCTTCATTTAAACGAATTTACTTGAGCAATATATTTTTTTTTAGCACCACGTCTTACTACCCGTTCGGGTTATACGCACTTACGCTAATGTGTAATGGTAGGGTGATTGTGAGATGAAATGGAGGACCTACAGTTTAACGTGGAATCCGAACCACGGTGGAGGCCTGGCATTCCTCACATTCACAAGATGTCTTGTCAGAGGTGAAGGAAGGGTTTGGTAATCAGATAAATCTGTGCCGGGACCAAGGATTGAAATACATTAATTAATTTACTTTAACAATAGTACATGAAAAGTATAAAATAGCAAGTNTTTTGCACCACGTCTTACTACATATTCAGGTTATACTTCTATGTACTAATCACGATAAACTTAAATCAAGAGCCGTCACAACACCCACCCACACAGGTCATTAATTTAGCACTATGAAAGAGTAAACCCACACTTCACCAATGATACATTTTTCGGCTATTCCAGGAATCGAGCCCGGGACACTTAGCTCAGTAGGCAGACGGGCTACCGACTGAGCTAAGACGTTGAACTTGAGTGAACTGTAATGATGTTAAATCATTAAATAACTATTTATAGATTATAATTATACATTTAAAAAAATTGAAATAAGATTTTGATGGTTGGATAATCTTAAGTCCGACTAAGCTGACAAATGATTACGATCTAGCCCGAAATCTCTTCCCAGTTTGATTATTTTCTTCAATCTTCACTTGAAAATAACGAACTCACCATCAATTAAATAATTTTTCTCATCTTAAAATATTTATTTTTTTCTATTTGCTTTGATATAACATGTCAACACGATAAAATGGTTTTACTGGTGTCACCTTAATGCCAGTGTTTTCTGCTGAGGACTCCAGGCTACCACACCAATCTGCTACGTCTGGTTACAGTTGTATCTACATACGAGCCATATGTGGGGTGATACGAGTTCTTAACGCTGACATTGTCGGAAATGTTAACGATTCAAGATCACGTTCAGCAGGGGTCTAGGTCGTTACCGACAGAGATACCTTGGTTTATTTTGTTTGATCACTAGATTAGCACTTTACAGAAATATGGCACCCGCTTCACTGGCGGAATGATCTAAGCTCTGAGGCAGAAATAAGCAACTTTTTTGGGACCCGAACCCCCTTTCTATAACCTTGGTTTCTTCACTATACTTTTACTGTTTTGCCCGTCTATACATCTTAAATTTATTCCTTAAATTCAAGTTTTACTCAAATAAATATGTCTCCACCTTTATAGAAAAGAAAATAGAATAAATAAAGTGTTCATTTTATATTAAATTATTTAATAATTTTAATATAATTAGCAGAGACAATGAAGAGAAAAAGTTTGCTGTTGTTAGGTCATGTGATGAGAATGGACCAGGACAGAATGCTTAGGAAAGTCTTACAAAGCAAAGAGATGGGTAGAAGACCTATTGGAACACCACGGAGGAGATGGATGGACCAAGCGCAGAAGAACCTGGAGGCTAAAGGATGGGACTGGAGATGTATGGCTGAGTGAGAAGTTTGGAGAGATCGACAGGAATGCAAGAGGATGTGCCAGACGACCCGCAGAGGCGGAAACGTCGAATGATGATGATGATGATGATGATGAATAACTTTAACATTACTGAATTTTACCAATCAAGGTAGTTTTGGTCGCACTTAAACGTTATTTGAAAGTACTTAATATATTTCTTGTGAGTTTAAAAGACTCAAAGATCTACTTTTAATGACCATGTAGTTTCCTTAAACGATCAACTGAAAATTGGCGTGAGATCCGACCGTTGGATCGCGACCGACTAGTTTGCCTATACCTGCTCTAGGGCGTCACTTTTATGTTAGACTGGCCAGCATATGACGGGGAGATCGAGGTTCGAATCTCTGTCGGGTTTACCGACTTCCTATTTGAACAACCTTCCTAGTACCTAAAAATAGTATCGTAATTAGTAGGCCTTCATAAGCGTATAACCCGAACGAGAAGTAAGACGCGGTGCTATAAAAACAACAACAACAATAAACGTACAAAGGCCTCAAGTACTGTATTGTTCTTTCGAGGAAAAATGTAGATTCTTCACGTGTTGTTGGTTTTTCCAATAACGGCCTTTTAAAAGTTTGGACATGAAGCAGTATGTAAATTACATAGGCGAGGCATGACGCTTTGAAATGTCCCACCAAGTACCTACACCGTTAAATACCATATCCCTCAACATTTTTTAAATTTAAACATCTGATATCTTATTCGAAACAAAAATTGTATTTTTCCTTTCGTGAATCTAAAATCGGACAAGGATTAAATTAAACTAAAACATCATAAGAATTGTTTGTCAATCAAGAAGTGTAATAAAATTTACTGATAAAATCGAATAAATAATAATGAATAGCAAATGGGAGGGGGGGAAGTATTTATAACTATCCCCTTCCCTGCAACCACACAACTTATCCAGTTCTTGGCGTGGTAGCAGACCAACTTTTCTCGTGTGTCTTAAGGTCCTCGCACACCGGCATAGTATCGTATTGCCGTGACGATCCCGCAATCAGAGATCGTAGATACGACGTTTGCCCCAAGAGCTTGTTTCCCCCACCACACCCTACAATTCTCCTGAGGGCAGCGCAGTTAAAAGAAGCTAGTGTATTGTTACTGTTCTGTTAATTATAATGAGTGATACCTTGTCTTCGTCCCCTGATGAGGACATTGTGGTAGCGGCTGTGTTGCTGGAGCCAGAGAAAAACAAGTGGATGCATGATATCAATAAGAAAAGGGTTTGGAGAGTTTTTTTTACACTGTTTGAGGATTTGATCCACGACGATAAAAAAAAATCGTATACTCTAGTTAGAGGTTGGTGCATTTGCTGTTGAGGAACATCATGAGAAAAAAACATAGAAGGATGACAGATGAATGCAGTGGGAGGCGGTTGCTCTTGAACATCAAGAGCTGGAAGCATTGGGGGCCGAAGGTTGAATGCATTAAAAGGCGGTGGCTGTTGAGGAACATCATGAGGAGGAAGCATAGGAGGATGGAGGCTGAATGTGGTTGGTGGTTGCTGTTGAGGAACATTATGAGCCAGTTGAGGAGGCATGTAAAGTTGATGATGGGAAGCAATAGGATACATTGATTGTTGAGGAAGTGACTGAGGAACATTTTGATGAGGTAGAAAGGTATTATGGGTAGCTGATCGTTGGATGTATGGGGTTGCAATACTTGTTGAGGGTAAAAGTGAAAATGTCTAATACTTTTATCTCAAACTGAGAGACCGAGTTAATTATTTCAGCCTTAGCAGATACTTGCAATTATTTGGGCAACTGTCAAAATGATTCCTCAATGGCTGAAAAAACAAAACTTACCGATGTACGAAAGGAGTGTTTGAAAGGGTGTAGTGGGGGAGAAGGGGTAGTCAACGGCCGCCATGACAGTACCGTATGTGTGTTTCCGCTTTCAAAGCGAAATGGAAAACCACGCACCGTACGTACACGATACTATGCCGGTGTGTGAGGACCTTTAAGGTGGCCGCCTCGTTAAGTGAGAAATCGCTGCGCAAACTTCCAGCTCTAATGCAATATTTAATTCTTCGACGCGTTATTTCAAAATATGGTTCAAGCCAAAATCAAGTCAAAAGATTACAACAGGATTCTTTTTCCTTAACAACCTGTAGTTTGAAATATTTGTTTTTAGCACCGTATCTTACTACCCGTTCGGGTTATACGCCTATTTACCTAATTATGCCAATGTGTTAAGAATTAGAAAGGTTGAATTTAGAGGAAATATACCCTCATTTGTGTGGAGGGAGAGTGAAAAGACCGATGGGTATTCGAACCATGATCTACTCGTCATTGAGTTTGAGATTTATCAATAGATTAAAATGTGTAAAAATGTGACATTAGCTCATTTTCAATTATTTTTTAATCATATTTGTGGAGCTATTAGACCAGGTTTGATTTTTTTTAAAAGGTGTTCTAGATTTAGCCTTTCTGTAACAAATAGAGTAATTAATATAAGCTCACAAAAGAATATTTTAACATATTTCAGAACTAGTAGCGAGCTTTCCTCGTTACCTCTTTACCTTGAGACCAGAAGTTGCATAGTTTTCTTTCCCCTCTTTCTTATCGACATGAAATTGTGGTTGTAGGTGAAGGGAGAAATGAAGTATGAGCATTGAAAGAGTATAGAAATAGTTCCATAAAACGACACAGACCATTGTATGTGTGGCAGGACAGCGATTGATACTTTCTCGCTGACCGAGGAGGCCGGCCGGCCGTCTTGATGGGCGTTACGGAAAGTCGCGCATTCGCAGTCCAGGGCTCCCAGCAGCTTATATATCCAGCCCAGTTTGTGGAAACGCTTGACCTTATTAGTTTACCCAAGACATTGACAATAGTGAGTCCAAAGTATATTCCCGTTGAATGAATTGACCGTCTCATGTTTACAAATATATTTCCTCTAGTTTTCAACAGTGACCACCCACTGCTGGCACCCATCGACACCCTTTTTTTGGTACTACGTCCTACTACCTGCCTGGTTTATACGCATATTTACTAATTACTCGTGGTTAGGAAGGATTAATTTAGAGTAAGTGTACCCAAATGTGCGTAGAGATAGAGTGGGGAAACAATTTAGGGCAAATCACCCTCTGTACATCTGACCAGGATCGAAACCCAATCTCCCCATCATCGGCAGTCTAGTCTATTGTGAGAGTGACGCCTTAGACCATGCGGCCACCGAAAGGGGTCTCGTCACTCTTAATTGTACGTTTAGTTTAAGCGTTTATATTCATGAGCCGCTTGTTGTTAATAAAATAAACATGTACATTCCATAGAGAAACACACGAAGGAGTAAAACCTCTTCTGCGTTATATCTAGAAGAAAAAAAGTGCCGGTGTAGTCTGTGCATACCCACCGCGGTGGTCAGGTGGACACACGCGTCAGACTCACCTCGTTAATTGTGTCAGTGAATGGGAGGTCTGGGCTTCGATCTTAGGTTGGATGCTGTGGCAGTTGTTTTTCAAATGTGTTTCCTCTTCCTCTCTCTACACTAATGCAGGTGAACTTCCTCATCTCTTCCTCCTCAGACTACGCCCCTGTACCTTGTATGTGTGAGCTTGAAAGGAAGGTTAACTGTGAACTTGCCATAGCTAATTGTAGGTGAACCAAACAAAACTCTTACAACTTGCAATGCGGCAAGTTTGTCCACCCCCGCCTTAAGAAACTAGTTATAGACTGTGTGGCCACGCGGTCCAAACGTCGGGCTCATTTAGTCTAGTTTTTCGCTGACCGGAAATACGAGGTCCAACCGAGAGGTTTCTCACTTTCCCTTCCCGCACATTCGGGTACATTTTCTAATCAATCAACCTTCATTATCCTTACCATATTAGCATTATTAATATATATATATATTCCCGCTAATGCGTCACTCTCGCAATAGACTAGACTGCCGATGATGTAGAGATCACATAGTAACAATAAGAATACGTTTATAGCTCGAGCAGGTGTGACGTGGTGCAAAAAGATTGTTTCACTGGTAGCACTAAATTCTAAATTATTTCAACAGTTATCAAACCCGTGACTACTTGAGTCTGGCCACAGAGTCCTTATCCGTAAGAGATCAACACTCCACTAGCAGAGAGGTCTGGCCACAGAGTCCTTATCCGTAAGTCCTTACTTCTTATCCCTCCAAAATAGTTGGAGCAACTTTACCCTTATACAAAAAAGTCTATTTGGACAACCAATCACAGTTTAGTAAATATATGCGCACGCATAGAAATGAAAGCACCAATGGCAGCAAAAGGATCCGTTGCTGATTATAAGTTAGATAGTTCAAATCGTGTTGTAAATACAGTAGAATTTTTTTTAGTTTAAGTCTTAGGAATTTCTAAAAACATTCGAAATATCCAAAACTTGACAATTTTCATAATCATCTTAGCAGCTGGTACACAATAAATTATAACCTCAAAATAAGCTACATATAAACACAAACATCTTATATATGCTACATAAAACACACAAACACAATACAAACATAAAAGGAAAAAGAATAAGAATTTAAACAAAAAATGTAAAACTTGGAAAAATTAACAAACAAAAATAGAAGAGTTTAATCAGTCGGGTTATCACATGTTGCGATGAAAGACGAGCCAACATATTCCCTATTCTAGGCAACCCGCTCGCCACCAGTGCAGAAGTCCCCACTTTTTCTTCTATTATGCTTCTATAACTCTAACTTTATATATAATTCTTGACATATAATGGTGAGTTAATAAAGATCGTTAAGTTATGTTTTAAATTAGTTCAAAATCGGACAAATTAACACTTTATAAGCTTCGAATTATTCAAATATTTCTATCTAAAATTCAAATTAAATATTATTTTTTTATCATTTATTTAAAAAGAAATTTTAATGGGAACCATGGTGGGCTCGAATTATTAATTTTTTCGAACTAACCAATGTCTAATTAGCCTAATGTTTATTTATTGCGATTGTACTTAACCTAGATTTAAAGTATACTCTGGAAGTTTTCTCAAAAAGTTGTTTTAGTTTCTTTTATTGATCAGCAAAGTGACGTGATTAAGTATACAAGGTGTTTAGGTATGAATAGATTTTCTAATGACCACGGACCACGAACTTCAGACCTACGGGTAGAGTGTCTGTATAAGAGGCTTTATAATAATTTCATCATTTTATCAATAGTTTTTACGTGGTTGTAAAAAACATTAATTCAACACATTTATTGTATTCTGAAAATTGACACATGGACGTGAGAATCGAACCACTGAGCTATCCAGGATTCGTACCGTGCTGAGGGTCATTCTTCACTCATATTTTAAGGCAGAGTATATGATGGACGTGTGGTCAGCGACAAATGTGCCACGCATACGGTAGCATTGGAAGCCAAAATGTCCCGGGTTCGATTCCCGTGTCCAGTTGTCATTTTTCAATTTTCAGAATATGATATATAGATGGAGAATTCATCATTAAAAAGAATAAATAACATCTTCGGTTATTTGATTCTTATTTCTTGTATTTCCACTAAGCCTACATTTCAGGTATATTTCTCAAAAAAATAGGTTGTATTCTACTTTCTTCTGACTGAATAGTAATTCGTTGAAATATCTTCTACTCGCTCTTCGAAGTGTTGTATTGGGCTATGTTACTGACTTTCTCATTGGTTGGCATGGTCACGTGATAAAGGATACTGTATGGCCACGATTGAAGTAGTACGAACCAGTAAGTATCTTACAGATACGGAGCTTACCAGGCTTTATCTATCCTCTACACAATCTACTTCCGATTTTTAGGAAGTTTAACTCCTCCGAACCACAAACACGAAGGTTTTACACAATCACCGGCTTTCAGTGTTGATAAACATACATTGCTATCACGCTGTGTTGCCATTTAATAAACTTAACAACTACATTCAAACATTTAGGCCCAATTTTACAATGTCATGTTATTCTATTCGTTAGGGCTTAACATAAGGTTAAGCGATAACGACCACTACTTTTGATTTTACAATGTTTGGTTAGCGCTAATGTTCACATAAATGTGCTCGTTAAGTTAACACGAGGTCTACCTTCCGGTTAGCAAACATAACGTCCACATTAACAACGTTAAACACTCCACCATATTGTTTTCAAGGTGATTGCTGTTATTATTAATGTGAGATTACTTTTATTTATATTATGAAATGGCTGATTTATTGAATGATTATGTCGACTTTGATTCATTAATTCAATCAGCAACATTTCCTCTTCTTTGCTAAAATTTACACTTCGTTCGCGTTTATGATTCTCATCAGACATTTTAGCAGGAAAATAAATACGATAAAATATAACAGATAACCTCAACAAACTTTATGAATTGAACTCGTTTTGATTGATTTTTTCATAACAGTTCCATAGACGTTGTAATGACTTGGTTATATTCTCTATGGTCAAGTTAGGCCAATCAAAAGCTTTGACACAAATCTAGCGCTCCGAGAAAGTTAACGCTAAGAACTAATGGAAGGCACCTATCCGTAATTTAACGCGCACATAAAAATAGTATTGTAAAACGCAACGCTAAGTTTAACCAACGGTTAGACTTTACAAACGGTTAAGCTACGAGGACTTTAACGTGACATTGTAAGATTGGGCCTTAGAACGATAGGTTTAAAGTATGTTGTTGACCTAGGTGGTTTTGGGTTAAAGTGTTCGCCTTAGGATCCGATGTTCGTGGGTTCAAACCCGGCCAGGGTTGAAGGATGTTTCTTGAGTCATAGAAATCCGTAGCACAACTTCCTTTGGAGGGGAAGTAAAGCTGTCGGTCCCATGTCGATTTTTGCCATGTAAAATAACCCTAGAAGGTATGTGAAAATATCTTTCCTGGCAAAATTGGTAGGACCTTTCGCACTCATTCATAGAAAGTTATCAGTCGGTTAAGAAAGTGCAAGTTAAATACCTCAAGTAAATAGAAACAAAATTAAATAAAATTTCATAAAACGCTTTGCATATTTTTTCAGGAATTAAACGGTATTTATTTAAAATGTGAATAATTAAATTTATTCTATATATTGTCATCGCGTCTTACTACCCGTTCGGGCTATACGTATTATAACAACTACACTGTGTTTGGAATGAGAACGTTTGAATTTATAGATAATGTACCAGCATTTTCGAAGAGGGAGAGTCGTAAACAACCTAGTAACAAAACCTCTAAGTACATTCGACCAATATTAGAAACTCAATATCACCGCCATTGGAAGTCGAGTCGATTGCAATGGTAAAGCCTTAGACCATGCGGCCACATAAACATGTTTTAATTGACCGTAATTAAATAAAAAAAATTGACGAATCTACCCATTATTTCCATTACCCACGTTGGTAGCCGGGTTATCTATTGCGCTACTCTTGTGTTGGACTAGAATGCCGAAGAAGGGGAGAACAAGGTTCAACCCCGGTCGGGTGTACTAAGGGTGATTTTTTTACATGGTTTTCTACGCAAATGCGTGTGTACATCATTTAAATATAACCTTCCTTTTCCCTAACACATTTAGTGTAATTAGTACATACACGTGTAACACGAACGGGTGGTAAGACGTGGTGCTAAAGAAACAAATTTATATTTATACTAAAGAACAAGCTTTAGAAAGAAAGAATGATCTATCTCTTCTCGGTCGTGTGGCTATCAATACACTTTGTAAACACATTAAGGAATCACCTATACTCGTATCTTCGTGGCCCGAAAACATTTATGTTTGGTTTACAACTTCACAAATACTGGCAGCTCAACAACTTTTAAACAGGCAAAGAATTAAGAGCAGTCGAACGAAAAGAAGACTAAGTTGGACTAAAATGTTTGCTATCGGCCTGCTGAGACAATAAAGATAAGAGAAACAGGGTTTTAAAAGCAACTAAATATATTTGAGTTAGCTCGGATTGTACAGTTAGGTGCTGGCAAATGGTAGAACTAACTTTTAGCGTGGATTTTAAATGGAAATATCCGTGCTTCGTGTACAAAGAGGAAACTAATATTCCTTAAAAGATTTATTATGGGGGTGACCTGGTGGTCGGTCTAGGGGTAAGGTGTCGGACTGGGGATCCGGGGTTCAATCCTAGGTCCCGGTATAGATTTATCTGACTGCCAAACCCTTCCTTCACCTCTGACAAGACGTGTATTAATCACAACTTGTGAATGTGTGGAATGCCAAGCCTCCACCGTGGTTCGGATTCCACGTTAAACTGTAGGTCCTCCATTTCATCTCACAATCACCCTACCATTACATATTAGCGTAAGTGAGTATAACCCGAACGGGTAGCAAGACGCGGTGCTAGTAATAATAATAATTTGTTGTAATGCGTGGTGTATTTCTTTAAACTTACAGCTAAAATAGCTAATGTTTGTTTTAGCTACGCAATATCATCTTGTTTTTTTTAATTAATATATTATAAGCCATTCTTTTTCCTGAATTTGGAAAACTTGAGGCATATACATATAATTAAATCAAAATGTATCAGAGTAGACTATACTGCCGATGACGGGGAGATCGAGGTTCAAATCTTGGTCGTAAGTTCTGAGATTTTTCCAAAATTGTTTTCCAATTTCCCTCCAAGCAAATGCGGGTACACTTCTTATAAATATATCCTCCCTAATTCATAAGAACATTAACGTAATTAGTACATAAGCGTATAGCCCAAACGTGTGCTAAGATAAATAAATAAAAAGGGGGAGGTGGCGAGTTAAATGTATACTTTTATTTCCTCGGGTTAGCAAGGGCCACAAAATGCCCCTGAAATGCTCCAGACGTCATTACACTTTGTAGGTCCCATGTTCGAGACCTTGTTGATACAATAGTGAGACACATTTTCCCCAAGTTTCCCAATCAGTGCTTTTTTATGTTCTTCTTGTTGATCCTCTTTGTTTAATATGTTGATGTTGAGCAACACGTACCAGGAGAGTCAACTGCGACTTCTAGTANAATAATACTTTTTTTTTGCCATGTCAAGAATTGAACCCGGGACCTATTAGCTCAGTAGTAAGACACGCTGACGACTGACCTGAGACATAGGACTTTATTTGAATAATTTCAATAATATCCCTGATGATAAAAAAAATCAACTACTTGGTCTAGTTTTGGGGGGATTCGTTAGAAAGCAGTGTCAATGTTCTCAGAGCGACGTTGAACGTCGAAACCGTGGTATAAAGTCCGGTACACTCTCTGCGACCAGTCTTGATGTTGTAATGACAGTTTACAGAGGATGCAGTTTTAATTGCTCCAGCTCTAACTTTTGTCGAACTAAACAAGATAATTACACCATTGCTTTAATTGCTCATTACTCATACAACATGGGGAGAAGAACCAAATCTTCCCCCTGGCTTTTACCAACACAGACCGAGCCATCTTCACTTCTGTCAACCCCTGGCACATTTAAATATGTTAAAATGTACAGTTTGTCACGCTGCGTTATATTGCCAGGGGGCGGGTGGTCGTGAGAGGGAAATAAACTTATGGGAACCTCGGAGATAAAGTTGGTACTCTTTCCATAGATCAGACAGTGGCGCCCTTAAAACATGTGCAAGACAATTTGATCAAAAAAGAGCTTTAATCTAAATCAATGAACCCAAAAAGCTATTAAATTAAGAATACAAAATAAAAGGTGCCTTTGGTGCCCATATCAATTTTTAGGGGTGCTGGTGGCACCCCCTAACAACACTCCCCTTATTCCTACGACGTTTTATATTATAATAAAATGTATATAATCTATTTCCTAAGAGAGCGACCTGGTGGTCTAGGGGTAAGGTGTCATATTTCTGTGCTGGGGTACGGGGTTCAATCCTCAGTCCCGGTATAGATTTATCTGATTACCAAACCCTTCCTTTACCCCTGACAAGACGTGTATTAATCACAACTTGTGAATGTGGGGAAGGCCAGGCCTCCACCGTGGTTCGGATCACACGTTAAACTGTAGGTCCTCCATTTCATCTCACAATCACCCTATCAAACCAAATGGCTAGTAATACTCGGTGCTAGTGATAGTAATATTTCCTAGAAGTTATTAAATAGAAAGAAATGAAAACACGATGGTTTTATAAAATCACAACACTTTAACTTTTATTTAATCATTAATTATTTAATTTAGATTCGCACACATCAGTGTTTATTTGTTTGTCCGTATCAGCCCGTAACGACACTCCTTGGGAAAGTTAAAATTTGATTAAACTTCTACGGAGTAAGGATTATTATAATTATTATTGTACGGTTTTACAACTACAGTAAAACACAGATTAAAGGTCCAAGGGACATCTAAAAGAATTCAAAATATTAAAAATTCGAATTAACCATCTTTATGAGTATCTAGGCAGTTGGCACACAATAAATCAATAACTTCAAAATGTGTTACATATATATAAACACACACATTTTAAATGTAATGCTATATAATACACACATAGACCATACATGCATACATGGAAAAAACCCATAAAAATGTAACCAAAAATTATAAAAAAATTTAAAAACTAAGATACAAAAAGTGCATACGTTAATCATTAAAGACGCGCAACATGAAAGTTTACCCCTTCATTGGTGGTCCACAGATGATTATGTTGTCACGAGTCAACATATCCCCAATGCTAGGCAACCCGCTCAGCGTCAGTGCAGAATTCCTCGCTTTATTAATACTATTCATATTATTACTATCGTGTCTTACTACCCGTTCAGGTTATACACGTTAATGTGTAATGGTAGGGTGATTGTGAGATGAAATGGAGGACCCACAGTTTAACGTGGGATCCGAACCACGGTGGAGTCCTGGCATTCCTCACATTCACAAGTTGTGATTAATACATGTCTTGTCAGAGGTGAAGGAAGGGTTTGGCAATCAGATAAATCTGTGCCGGGACCTAGAATTGAACCCCAGACCCTTCACCGCTTTAACTTTGACATTCTTGGCATATGGGCTGATTTAATAAATATCTTTATGTTAGGTCTGAAATGAGAACAAACTAAAACAATAATTCAACAATAGATAGGCCTAGAGTTATACAAATACGAAATCCTCCTTTTAAACTATCTTAACCAAAGACAGACACAGCATCCAACCTCCGGACATATTTTTTTAGCACCGTGTCTTACTACCGTACTACTTATGTACTAATTACGTTAAGGGTTTTGGGGATGAGGAAGGTTATATGTATAGGAAGTGTACCATAATTTGCGTGGAGGGAGTACTGGAAAACAATTGGGTAAAACCCTACCTAGATTCGAACCTCGATCTCCCCGTCATCGGCAGTTTATTCTAACATGAGAGCAGCGCATATCACCAATGATATATTTTTTTGGTCATGTCTATAATCAAATCCGGAACCTTTAACGTGGTCGATAGTTATTTGGTTATTCACACGTGTACTAACTACGCTTTTATGTGAGGGATGAGGAAGGTTGAATTTAGCTGGATTGTACCTGCATTTGAGTGGAGGTAGAGTAGAAAATAATTTATAAGATATTGACCTCAGTACACCCGACCGGAATTTGAACCCTAAATCTTCGTATTGCAATAGTGACGCCTTAGACCACACGGCCACCGAAGTGGGTCATGTGGAAACTGATATCAATGTTGCATATAGAAACATAATCCTAATTGGTATAAAAGTTTAAATCCGTGACAATGTTTGATATTTCTGAACATATGCCAACAATGCGGCCAACTGGTGTTCTTGCGACGGTGCGGATGGAAGGTTGCGATGCTGGACCGGAATCAGGAGGCAGGAGGGTAACCAAAGTATCAACTCACCCAAGTTGCCCATCAAATCCTCCAGATCTTTATCCTCGTCCATGTTATCCAGATAGTTAACGGCTGTACGCGAGCTAACGTCCTCCAAAGCCACCAGACAACAACTGAACTACACTCTAGTCTCGACTCGCCAATTTCCGTCGCGGTGTTCACAGAAACCTACTGCGCAAACTCGTTCCGTTTCTTTTCCTAGCGTCCGCCTCGTACATATACTGTACCTGGTTTGAATCCCGGCGTTAAGGTATTGGAAGGGGAAGCGTTTAACTTGAAACGTGTTCAGTTTCAAATGCGCATGCGCGAATACTTGATCGACAAGTTACAATTGCTGACGTATAGAAGACCATTCATGCACCAATTCAGTCGGAATGTTGAGTTAAGGAGACCAGGTTCGTTTCCCGGTTTGGACGAAATACATATCATTGAGTGAAATGTGGGTTTCCTCTGTAATAGTGATGAATTAACGGCCGTGGGTCTAGTTGTTGTATCTGATCTATATTTAAGTTAGTTTAATAAGTCGTGTACTGATATAATCAGTTGGTTCAGAGAGTGCACGTTAAATACCTCAATTAAAAAGGTAAAAGACTGAAAAACGAAACAATTCCCAATAACTTTGGTGTGAGGCTCTGTATTTCGAAACTGGAACTCCAGGCGTTCTTGTGAATTTGAGGAGGCTCATTGAAAGCGAGTTACGGGCAGGGAGTCGAACAGAATTTTTTATCGGTTCTGGTTTCGGTTAGAGAACAATAAAGGTTCCGGTTCTTTTCGGTTCCTGATAGTGTTCCGGTTCTTTAATTTATAAAAATAATAGCACAGCGTCTTTCTATCAATTCGGGTTATGTTAATGTACTAATTTTGATCATGTGTTTTTAATGAATGAGGAAGGCTATATTTTTTATAGTTAGAGGAAGTGTATCCGCATTTGCGTGGAAGGAGAGCGGAGAACCACTTTAGAAATAACACTTTGGATAAAAAGAATTAGTAGATTTAAAAAAATATTATAACGTACCTTCGTTGAGTGTATATATACATTCAACGGTACCTTAACAACAATAGTGCATCCTTCTAATTTGCATCTTGATCTGTCACCGTCAATCTCATAGTCTAGAAACTTCCGGACTGAGTTTTATTTAACTTACCCTATCAACAATTTTATTTAGACCACTTTTATCAACAACAAATAACCACTGTACACGAGGAACACATTCACTTAGCTACTTCCTAATCTAAACTCGAGTGAAGGAATTTAAAGTTTGCTGTCCATCAAAGCTAAATACATCTGATTAAATCTCTAGTTTAAACATTAAAGTGAGAAAACAGAGAACAATGTGACAGTCACAACATTTCTCTGGGATCTAACATTATTGTTTGATTAGCTCATTAATTATCTTCTAATCACTTTAGAAAAGAGGTTTCAAACAAAGTAGTTAACTAATATATATCAAGCCCTTTCAGAACTACTGAGAAAGGGAAAACACAACATTTCAAGATTAAATTAAACTTAGGAAAGAGTACCTTAACAACAATAGTGCATCCTTCTAATTTGCATCTTGATCTGTCACCGTCAATCTCATAGTCTAGAAACTTCCGGACTGAGTTTTATTTAACTTACCCTATCAACAATTTTATTTAGACCACTTTTATCAACAACAAATAACCACTGTACACGAGGAACACATTCACTTAGCTACTTCCTAATCTAAACTCGAGTGAAGGAATTTAAAGTTTGCTGTCCATCAAAGCTAAATACATCTGATTAAATCTCTAGTTTAAACATTAAAGTGAGAAAACAGAGAACAATGTGACAGTCACAACATTTCTCTGGGATCTAACATTATTGTTTGATTAGCTCATTAATTATCTTCTAATCACTTTAGAAAAGAGGTTTCAAACAAAGTAGTTAACTAATATATATCAAGCCCTTTCAGAACTACTGAGAAAGGGAAAACACAACATTTCAAGATTAAATTAAACTTAGGAAAGAAAAAATGTGAGCAACTTATCAAAATTATATAAAATTCTGTAAAACTAGGAAACTTTAAGAACCTTCATGAACCTAAAATAATTTAACGGTTCCAATTCCGGTTCTTCAAAATAGTGTTTTTAGGGTTCCGGTTCCACTCAGGTTCCTTAAAAATAATTGTTAATTCCGGTTATCGGTTCCTGTTCCGGTTCGATTCCCTGGCTACAGGGGACTTCCCCTGGGACACCTTTTTTTAAAATAACTCTTAAGAGTCTAGAAGATATTATTTATTTCAGCACTGTCTCTCACTACCTGGTCAGATTATACGTTTATGTACTAATCACACCAATGAGCTAAGGAAGAGGAGGGTTGAATTTAGAGGATGTGTACCCGCATTTGTGTGGAGGAATGGTAGAAAACAATTAGGAAAAACCAGCCTCAGTGCACTAGACAGATATTCGAGTTTCAATCTCCCCGCCATCGGCAGTATACTCTAATATGAGAATAGCGGGTGTTTAAAAATTCAATAACTAAAATACTACCTAAACCTTTTGCTATTTTTTAAAACCATATTTATTAAGGATCCAAAAATTTTCGCGGCCAGCTTTGTACTTTGATTAGTTTTAATAGTTTTGGTAACCTTTTCCAGCCTGTTCTTAGTATAGTAGTAATATGTTACTTAAATAAATCTAGTACATTTTCTTACCTTTAAACAATATGGTAGAACTTTTTTTAATAATTCCAAGTCCAATAAAAGTAAAAAAAAATCGGTATATCCAAAATTCGAATTGAACATTTTCATGAGTATCTAGGCATCTGGTACGCAATAAAGAATAACCTTAGAATATGATACATATAAGCGCACTTTTTATATATTTTATTAAAAACCCACATAGTCAATAAATACAGACATAAAGAACCAGAAATATTTAAACACAAAATACAAAAACTTGTAAAAATTATCATACATTATTGCAAACTTGAATCATAATTGATGAAAGCCGAGCCAACACATCCCCTTAGGCAACCCGCTCGCCACCGGTCAAAGTATCCCAATATTTACTTCTAAAATTAGAATTAAATTATATATTTTTTACCATTGATTTAAATATTAACTTCATGAGTTACCTGGCGGTCAGACTTCTGTGCTGAGGTCCGGAGTTCAATCCTCGGTCCCGGCACAGATTTATCTGATTACCAAACCCTTCCTTCACCTCTTACAAGACGTGTATTAATCACTACTTGTGAATGTGGGGAGTGCCAGGCCTCCACCGTGGTTCGGATCCCACGTTAAACTGTAGGTCCTCAATTTTATCTCACAAACACCCTACCATTACACATTAGCGTAAGTGCGTATAACCCGGACGGGTAGTAATACGCGGTGCTAATAATAATAATAATAATAATAATAAAAGATAAATATATTTTATTTAGAATATTCATTTACAAAACTAATAGTTTCTCAACCATAAACAAATGCACTAACATTCGCATGCAGCTCTTTGAAAACAGAAATTGATAGCTCTGCTTTTTGGTTAACAGAGATGTTCCTCTTTTCTCAATGTTTCTATTAAAGCATAATTTATTTCATTTATGTTCTTTGTTGGAGTGTTAATGCAACAATCTATATTATTCAATTTCACAAGTAAGGTCGAGTTTTTAGTAAATATCTCTACTTTAAGATAAAAAAAAGAGAATGAAAGTATATGCGGTTGCATCGTTCCATTTATTTTATTTTGTCTAAGTAATTTGTTTGCTATAAAAACTGCAGGTATGCCAACTTAACTCACTTTCCCTTCTATTTCCACTCAAGCAAATGTGTTAGTTCCACCGATTGCATCATCTAATAACAATGTCCATTGTATTTAGTTCGTTTGAAAAAATATTATAATAAAAAATTAAATCTCAAAATATCATTCCAGGCTTATATTCTCAGTCTTCTTGTACAAACAGGTCAACATAGTTATGAAATACGTACAACAGTTAACATCTTTCAAAGAGTTCATTCGTAGGTCAGTGGTATTTAACCTAGTTTAATCGCGCACCCCCAAATATAATTTCTCTTCAACTTTTTACCCCCAAAGTTGTTGATACATGCGAGGTATACATATTCTATAATCTACATCTAGAAGAGAAAGGGGGGGGGGGAGTGGCGGTCTCAGAT
>CABEEJ010000789.1:25286-40627 GCA_901482245.1 Timema douglasi
TCCTGGACCCCTAATTTTGAAACTTGCGAAAATACTCGCAACTCATGAACTCGCAAATCGCAGGCTGTACTGAAACAGAGCTTATTTTGAAAGGTTTCTACTGTCGTGCGAGTCGGTGTAGTATTGTTTCGCTTGCGACTGAGTTTTCAATCCGTTAACACTGTAAACCATGACGTCACAAAGGGTTGAGGCGATGAGATGTACAACACGCCATTATACAAGATACGTAACTACATGTAAAACCGTAGATTCGGAAGTAGTCAACTTTAGCTCACTTGGTAGCGGGCTTGACCCAATCATAGGTTTATACGAGTTCAATCCCACCCAATGTAAAATTCTTTAATTTTTTGTCTGAATTTAAATCACGTTTTCGTTATTAGAATTCAGTAATATATTATTTTATTTTAGCAACTATTTTTAAAACATAAATATACCCTAAAAATGTCTACTATGCGAATAATAATTAGCTTACTTATCCTCATTTTAAAATGTGTACAAATTTAGGTCATAAACCCCATTAATATAATTTTTAAATAATCACCTATATACAAAATTTCAAAATTAATGTAGGCCTAGCATTTTTAATTTAATACCTTTTTTAATTATTTTTAAGGGCTATTATGTTAGTCTACGTAGGTTCAAATACTTTGTATACTCCTATAAAATATATTTAAAACATATTATATGCTCACTAATCCGATCATTTAAAATTAAAGTTTAAAGTCTGACAAATAAAAAAAAACTAGAGTTGCGAGGATTTGAACACGCGAATTTTAAATCATGAGACGGTCATGTTACCGACTCATCCAAATTCACGGTTGACAAAATTTGGAAAAATTAGTATATATAATTATATTTTCACATAAACAAATGTATTGGAGGATTGCATAAAGTGCACAAAGCAATCATATCCTTTACTTCTGTAACCCTATTTTGTAAAGTGATAGGTTTATTTCAACAAAATCACTCTCAGAAAGCTGCGACCGAAGAAGGGGATGGCATCCATTTTGTTATTTTACTGCCTATTCGATAGACAAGGCCTGTCTCGCACGGTGTGAGGCTGGCGAGTAGAATCCGATCGCTATTCGATCGTGTGACGTCAGTTTTCGCAGCGCATAAGTTTCAAAATTAGGGGTTTGCGAGATTGTGTGCGAGATGAGAGAAATACGCTAGCGAATCGCTACTCGCACGTTTCAAAATTAGAGGCCCTGGTCTGTTGTGAGTAACCGTGGATTCACACGTCCACCGAAAAACAAGCGCAGAACAGAAACTTGATCACGTGACGAGCTCTAAACCAATCACAAGATTTCTGCCTCATCGGCGCGAGCTTTTCCATTAAAGTTCAACTCATCTCTACTCCATCCGCTCTACCTGAGATGTTTAGCACAGGAGAACAAATCAAATCTCAGAACCAACATCTCAAATCAGTGCGCATGCGCTGTAGAGCTAGAATCTAGCAGACATCTTCGTTGAGAGGAGATTTGTAATAACCCGTTAATGTAAAGCTTGTATCGATATAGTGGATTGTTTCATGACACAGCGTTATAATTTGAAAACATGTATACATCTACTATAAAATAAAATATGTTGATAGTCAGCTGTTTTAAGTTAGCGTTGCAGTGCATCATGGGTCAACATACAGCTTGTGAATTGCTGCGTCACTCAAGCAAATTCTGATTTCTATTTACGGCGAACGTGTGAATCAGGCTAGACCCTAAATCTGTCCCTGTTTATTCACTGTTAATAGGGCAGTAATAAATGTATAATTTTAAATTTTACGTACCTCCTAATATGTGCTCACGTACCCTAAGTTGAACAACCGCGGTAGTTTATCATCTTTTTTATATCAACTACCACTGACTGCGATGTTTTCAGTTTGGAGCCAGATGTTTGATACTCGCAAGTTTTTATGGGTATTATAATAGTCTACATGTGCATGCTATGTGTCTTGACGTGGTATGATTTATATACCCGCTTCGGTAGCCGCGTGGTCTAACGTGCTACTCTCGCAGTAGATTAGACTGCGTATGACGGGGAGATCGAGGTTCGAATCTCCCTCAGCTGGACTGAGGGTGATTGTTCCTAAATGGTTTCCCAATCTCTCTCCACGCAAATGCGGGTACACTTCTTCTAAAATAACCATCCTAATCTATTAGTGTAATTAGTAAATATGGCTATAACCCGATTGGGTAGTAAGACGCGGTAGTAAGAGCTGTAGTTTCTAGCAGGACTTTACAGTTCCAAGCGTTGGTTTGACACAAACAAATTACTATAGACTCAACTTGAGTAGATACTATTTTGTTGAATTAAGTAAATGATGATACTTTATATCACACGATTAGGTTTATTTTCACCCCACACCTTACTATCCATCCGAGCTAAACGCATTTAATTAGCTTAAATTGTGATGAAATGTATTACATCAGTTTTTAGCTTGGCTAGTGGATAAACCCTCGAATAATTCTAGATGGCCACTACGATTATTCAATCTATCTACAGGTAAATAATTGCTTGGAAGCACCTCAAGATGACAACTAGCGCCGCCCACTTGGATTCCTGAACTAGTTAGCTGAAAGTAAAGGTTGGCAACAAGGAAAAAGGAGGGTAGAGATTGAGTCGATAATTGAGAAAAATAAAATGCTGATGGCATTCGAACACCAATTAATACGAGGTGAAGGCAGGAATTATCTTTTCTGTTCACCGTGGATGTGCGAAGGAGGATTGCCATTATTGAAATTTAAAATCCCCATAGGCGGCTTCGGTTCTTGTGATTGGACCCCCATACTTAGACAGACAGCACAAATATGTGCAGATCTGCCAATTTAATATAGAGTATACCTCTTTTCATAATTGAGAAAATTATTGTTTGGTTTATTTTCCTTTTGATTTTTACTATTGTATTATTAATGCACATTTGGGGAAACTGAGTACTATTACTTTTAAACACATGTGATGTTACTCAGTATCTTCCCACCCGGGCTACGCGAATGAGACTCTGTTATCCGGTTTCCAAACATTTCGTCCTGAAGGACATGTCGGAGTTTGGTGGCTACCATGAGCCTGTGGGATGCGATTCCAGACCCTCACACTAGTGATGGGCATAATCGAATGATTTTAAGAATCGAATAATATTTCGATTCTTTGAAAAATAATCGAAATAATCATTCTAATGATTTTGAGAAGTAGTAAAGAGTCGGTAATAATCGAATATTTACTACTTCTAAAAGTAGTTACTAGTTGCTGGTTTAGCTTTGTGCTACTATTCTCTTTACCCTGCTGTCGGATCTCCCAACACGCATTCCTTTGCGTTTGCAGCTTATCAACCCTTCTCTATTACTGCATTTAGTTCCTTGTGACAGTGTCTAAGACCAAAGTACAGCTACAACAAACTACTATACAGTGAATGAGTGAACGCATTAGTCACATAAGTACCTCGCAATTAATATAAATACTTTTACGTGCGATTAATAATTAAATAAGGAACATACGTTTCCCTTTGTGTTTAAAAGAGTAGAAATAATTAACCCTTTAATGTTTCCTAAACATAACAAAAATATATAAGCTTACAATCCTATTGATATATCGGGCAAGTGATAAAATATTTTCGATTCGAATAACTGAATAAATTATATGCCTCCTAAAAGCTTCACTTAAAATCAAACACACAATTACTACTCGACAAACGATGACATATGATTACGATCTAGCCAGAAATCTCTTCCCAGTTTGATTATTTTCTGCAATCTTCACTTGAAAAAACAACGAATTCACCATCAATTAAATATTTTTTCTCATATTAAAATATTTATTTTAACTATTTGCTTTGATATAATTTGTCAACTCATCCTGCAATTGTGAGTACATTTTGTAACGATATTTCTCTCGAAATATTGGTACAAATGCCCGGCCGACTACAGGATTGTTACAAAATGTACTCACAGTTGCGTAAAGAGAGTAGAAAGGCCTACCCTCAATACACTCACCTAGGCTTGAAACCTCTACCTCCACGTCACCGGATAAACTAGGCTAGATGAGCCTGACGCTCAGTCTGCGTGTCCACTGATGTGGGTTTTAATGAAGTTCTTTTCATCGAAAGGAAAATATATATGATACAATTGTAATAAATAAATGGTACGGTCCACCGCACAGACTTTCTTTCTCTTTCATCTTAAAATAGAGACATTTGCTAAAAACTCGTAAGATTTGTGAAACTAAAAGAGGGACAGCTCTTTACAACTAAAGCCTATCATTCAACCTCAATTGTAAAAGAGCTACATTAATATATAAATATATGTTTGCCTATATCTCATAAACTATTGGTTTTATAAAAATATATTCCAAATAAACTAGTTTTATTTTAAATAGTACTACATTTTTACAATGATAAGTTAGTTTGTATTTCAAATAGTTGTGCGGAAATATTATTAAAATTGGAAATGTATGCCTCTCTAAAGTACCATCAAGGTCATTTTGATGGGAAAACAAGAATATATATTTTGTTTATAATTTTAAACAATACCCAGATACAAAATGTATTCTAAATCATTAAAGCGGATTCCTATAAACATCGATTTTATATCTTATTTCCTTCGGTAATCTACCCTTAATCTTCGGGTTGGATATAGAATTCCAAGAACCCCTCGGGGGAGCATTATGAGTACACTAGAAACAAAGTTGTAGCCCGACTGGTAACATTGTTTGGTTTCTAGGCAGGCAGACAGAGAGACGACATTAAGAAAACCCCTTTTTCGGTTTCAAGGGGTCGTGAAACGTCTACATTCATCAAAATCTCAAACTAGGTTTTTTTTTTTTTTACGATCACAATAGTTCTCTCCCCGAAGGCTCGAGAAAAGGTAAAAAGGTGAAAAAATATTGTATTTAATTATATTTATTTTGTATTTCTTCATGAAGTAACATCAACATGTTTTAATATAACAAGTTTTAGGTCATTTTATGGTAACTAATTCACTTTATTTATCTAGGAAAATTTCAACATAATAACCCGCCTCGGTGGCGTAGTTGGCTAACGCACTTGTCGTGTTGAATCTCGACTGCTGAGGACGGGGAGATCGTGGTTCGAATCTCGGTCGCGTGAACTGGGCTGGTTTTTCCTAAATGGTTTTCCACTCTCCCCCCACGCAAATACGGGTTCACTTCCTCTAATTCAACCTTCCCAAGTCCTAATGTATTAGAGTAATTAGTACTTAAAGCGTATAACCCGAACGGGTAGTAAGACGCGGTGCTAAATATTATTATTCAACATAGTATGAAGGGCTATAAAAATAGTAAATTTATGGCGTATGTTTGGACTTTAATTATTGGTTGAGGTAGGATAGAAGCTAGTGTTAAATATATTTGCAGAAACTTCCGTATCTCCGCAACTATTTTAGATACTAAATAACTTATCATTGCAAAATTGTAGTACTATTAAAAATTAAAAACTTTTATATGAAATGTATTTGTATAGATCCTATAGTTTCTGAGATATTGGCAAATATATTAATACAGTTTTGTGAGCTTTAGTTGTAGAGAGATACTCCTTAAGGTTTAACGCAATAATTCTCCAATGACATAGAGTAATTAAATATAAGTAAGTCTCTAAAAGTTAATGTTGTTTTTCCTTAAACCTCTTAGGAGAAATGTTTGTACAACAATGATATATATCCATTTTCAAACAATAGTCCGTGCGGAGTTCCGTACCATTTATTTCTGACTCGGTGGTGATGGATTATTTAGATGTTTAGTCTGAGTAGGATTAGACTTTAAGCTAGAAGCTGGGGAAGTCAGGAGTGAATTATGTTTTATTTTTATGTGTAAATTGGATAGTGGTGAGCGAAAGGGTTCAAAGCTAGGATTGGTTAGGATTTAAAGATAGCAAGTAGGGTAAATTAAAACACTGAATGTTGAGCTCATTGATTCAGCTGAGGAGCTCAACAACAGATTATCAATATAGCTGCACGTAAGGCGGATTCACATATTGAAGAGGAATTAAAGCAAGTTCAAGTGAAGGTATGTAAAGCGTCTAGTGGAGTGTTTTTTTAAAATCATTATGATTATAATAATCAAAATCAGAGAAGTAATAATAGCAGGATTGTTATTAAATTTGAAGATTTAATATTGAACTTTACCTAAGTGTGAATATTAGGACTTACCGTAGTGTAGTCACTATTATAATCAAAATGTCAACTAAATGGCCCGTTTGAAAAATTCCCAATTCCATTTATGGTATCAAACTAAAAAAGTATCCCTCTTCTTTAGTGGGGCCTCAGCTTAACAACTCACTTAAGTTTTAAACTTTCCACAACAAATTTTGATTAGTAGGTAAAATTTAATTATATTTCCCCTGTCGTGCAGAGTTAGTCACTCTTACCTAGGTACATTTGAAACTTGTGTATTTGTAGCGAAGATAACAATACGACCCCAATGAAACAAGAGGACACCCTGTATACCAAAAGTCTGAACTATTTGGCACAACTGTTTCAAGGTTAGGTGTAATGCCTTCTGATTTAAGTATCTACTTCAAGATAGCAGGGTTTTAATTCTGTAACATTGAAAGTTCGTCCTGACCCGTTGCGTCTCTGGGGTCATAATTAGATATACATTTTGACCTGTTTGTTGCACTATTGTATAGCGAATACTGTTCCTATCAGCTGTTGATTGACATAGCTGCAAATGACATAACCACTTCTTGATAAATGTGGGTGACCTATAGATGGGTCAAGCTATCAACTCAACGTGATATATGGAGTGGACAATATACAAATCTTAAAAAAAATAAAAATACAAGCACTAGTTATTAGCACTAAAAAAAACTCTTGTAGTTTGCAGCCTAAGTCAATCTAGACTCTAGAGCATGCGAGTATGACGTAAGCCTGAGGACTCGTAATGTCAACTGTCCTGAATCAGCAGTCACGCACTCATACCAGGTCATGTTTTCAAAAACTTAGATTGTTTTGCCAATTTGCATAACATAGAGTATTGAGAAAACTATTAACTTATGGGAAGCACCTCCCCTTTTTTGGTATATAACAGCAAGTTTTTAGACCTTTTAAGGAAAGGGGGGCTGGGGAAGGATGTTAGTTGTTAAGGGGATATTCCAAAGTGCTCTACATACTCATCTGCCGAGTTACAGCAACTTGTGGGGAGAATATCCTACAGCCTGAGTTCCTGTTCAGTCACAGCTATAACACTGAAGATAGTTCAGGGCATGGAACTGCTGAGTAGGGACATTGATAGACCAAGGGCCTTTTTTCTAAACTCTTTCAACTAGATCTAAAACCTACATCACATGTATACACTCGTATAGTAACTAACCTATTTCAATAAACAAGATCAAAACGAACTCCACAATTATTTACCGCTGCCTATTCATCCCAACAAGCCCTCCTGACACGTCGGCCCACGGGAGGGGCAGTAGCGACAATATTAACAAATGGAATCGTTTGTTTTCTTTTCACAACAAACCACAGCTTGAATTTTCCTTAAGATCCGAGAAATACAATTAAATTCCCTCTAGGATCATAAACGCACCTTTGAAATTCCACCTTCTTCAACATTTTCACCAACAACAAAATCACAATTTTGAAATATTTCTTCAAAAGACCCCCTTAACTCGGTTAACGAACTTGAGGTCTGTACTTCCTAAACATGTTTGCTTTTTTGTCAAAACTTTTTCCACTGTAATTTGTTTTTAGATTTTTTCTGAAATGATGTCCATAACAAGTTGTGATTTGCTGTTTATTTATTGTTTCCAATTGAATAGTTTTGTTTTACACGTTGGCACTAATTTTCATTCTTAAAATATGTGTTTATGTCATTACTTCTTGATCACTTGAGTCTGATCAACTTGTTCTTTATCATTTTTCAAAACATTTAATACCCCCGTTTGAAGCTCGTTTCTACTGATTCAACACCACTCTGGTAGTTTCATTATAAACTTCACATTGTATAAATTGCTACACACACAGAAATATTGTGTTTTTAACTGCGTCATAACATTTGTAAATGTTCTTTAATTGCTATAAATGTATCTGGTTATAACCATTCCCCTTGTTTGACGTGTTCCAAAAATAGTAACATTTTTGGAACACTCGGTCACTATTTACTTTAGCTGTCGCTATGTTTGTACCGCCGCTTGTACAAATATGATTTTATTTTACGATTATATGTATGTTAACAGGCGTTGCGAATGTCTCTATTTATATCCTGTTAACAGGTAGGCTTAAGTTGCTCATTGAAGAGGAATTTCCTCCCTTCTGGCAGGACTATTAATAACTATTACCTCCATCATCACCAACATGATTCCATCGCGTTTGAATTGTTATTAAATCTGCATCCGTCGTAACTTAACCTTACATCTTTAACAATGTAACTTACATCATATCTTACCCGCTTCGGTGGCCGCATGGTCTAAGGCATCACTCTCGCAATAGACAGGACTGCCGGTGGCGGGGAGATCGTGTTTTGATCCCAGTCGGGTGTACTCAGGGTGTTTTTTCCTAAATGGTTTACCAATCTCCCTCCATGCAAATGTAGGTACACTTTGTCTAAATTCAACCTTCCTCATCTCTAACACATTAGTGCAATTAGTAAACGTATAAACCGATCAGGTAGTAAGACGCGGTGTTAAAAAAATAAAAACACTTGATAAAATGGTTTAAGGCGGTGCTTTTCAAATGGCGGGTCACCAAATAAATTTATTGGGTCATGGTTAGAGAAGTTTTAAAAACACCTGTCCAAGGTGTCACTCGCCAATCACAGGGAGATTGGGGTTTAAATACCAGTTAGGTGTACTGAGGGTGATTTTCCACTCTCCCTCCACAGAAATGTGGCTTCACTTTTTATAAATTCAACTTCACACATCCGTAGCAGATGAACTTAGTTATTTCATCAACAGAACAACAATGTGTCTTGTGGACTCCTCGCTCACCTGATCTCAATGTAGGCTTACATTTTAACTAGTTAGTCATAGTCTGACACTTTATCATAGTCGGTAGCATGTCTGTCTACTGAGATAAGAGTCCCTGGTTCAATTTCTGGCATGGTCGAAACACTTATCACTGGTGAAATGTGGGTTTACCCTTTCAAAGTTATGAATTAATGGCAAGGGGGTGGATGTTGTGTCTGTTCTAGATTTAAGTTAGTTTATAAGTTGTGTGCTGATATAATAAGTCAGGTGAAGTTCGAAGTTTATTATAGTTTAAGTCTATAACACAATAGACCTATAATACCACTTACAGTTTTAATATCAATGTTACATTGTAATTTAGAAGTTAACAATCAAACTATTTGATCATAGTTGGAGATCTTAAAAATTTAATTCAAGAATTTTATTTAATTAAATAGATAAAAAAATATATTGGCATGAAATTTGGGTTCAGAGTACAGCTCTGACATGAATGTATCGATCTATAAAGAAACGACAAGATACTAAATACTCAACATATTGAAGCCAACTAGATGGAAAATAAAACACTAAAGTTAGTGCTATGCCAAACAAAAAGATTCCGGTTTGACGTTATTAAAGCTAGCCCATTTTTAGGCCTACCTAACTTTGAACACACCAACCCTCTGAAGAATAAGTTAGGTTATGATGAACTATAATATGATCATAATCAAATCTTTAATGGTAGCCATTTTAGTTATTTTTTTCATTAATTTTCTGTGGTCTAGTTCATTTGGCTATTCAAGTGGAACCAAGCAAGATAGCAATCTCACCTTGACTGTTTACACTATGGCTCTATCTTATAAGCTACACCATAGTAGAACCAAGGAAGGTAACAGTCCGACACCTTACCACCTCTGTGATCTAGACTGCAGCAGTTCCCAACCTTCTTTCGCTTGCATACCTATTTGCAGCCCATTTACATAAATTGTACCCTTAATTTTAGCAAAATGTTTAATTACTACAGTAGTAATTATTTCTAATTTATTAGTTGCAACTGAAGATAAATGCTCTAATAATGTTATTAAAAAACAATATAATAATAAGGTGAAATATAGTTTTACATTAAAAAAGCTAAAGTTACAATAACATCTAACACATTTAATTTATTTATTATTTATTAATAATTAAAAAACTATTTTATGTTTGAACTTGAAATAATTTTCTCAAGGTCAAATAAGGAAGAAGGCCCGAACCACCCCTCACCATATTGTTGAGTTAATTTAATAACTTTTGAATGATCTTTCGTCTTACACTGCTGGATGCCGTTACTCAAATATTTTCGTGTACCCCCATACTTCCTGGTATGTACCCCACATCAGGAACCACTGATCTAGAGGTCCCGGGTCTAATCTTAGGTGCTTCCAGATCTATCTGTGGGTCTGGTATGAGGTTAACTCAGCCTCGTGATGACAAATGAGGAGCTACTTGAATGAAAGAATAGTGGCTCTGGTCTATAAAAGTGAGATTAATGGTTGGAGGGTTTGTGGCTCTGACCAAATTTCACCCTCTAGTCACAAAAGGTGTCAATTTCATCACCAAAAGAGAGAGACCGCTCACTTGGTATGTCTCGCTTGTGGAATGATGCCGTGGAGTTTGGTTGATAGTTCGACACCTTTGCTTTGTTGATAGTTGATAGCATGTCTGCTACTGAGGGAGGTTGCAATGGTTGTTTGAGACTCAAGAATATATTTTCAATTAATCAGACAGACCTTGTAAGAGTTTTAAGGAATTAAGTGGCAGGGTTATTTTTGGTGGTTAGTTTTATTGAGTTACTTTACCTTTCTTACTTGGTGCCTTAGAGACCTCTTGACAACCATTTCCCTCATCTCTCCTTGCCTACCCTCAAATTGTCCTAGAGACCTCTTGACAACCATTTCCCTCATCTCTCCTTGCCTACCCTCAAATTGTCCTAGAGACCTTTTGACCACCATTTCCCTCATCTCTCCTTGTCTACCCTCAAATTGTCCTAGATACCTCTTGACTACCATTTCCCACATCTCTCCTTGTCTACTCTCAAATTGTCCTAGAGACCTCTTGACCACCATTCCCCCATCTCTCCTTGTCTACTCTCAAGTTTTCCTAGAGACCTCTTGACCACCATTACCCTCATCTCTCCTTGCCTACCCTCAAATTGTCCTAGAGACCTCTTAGCCACCATTTCCACCATCTCTCCTTGTCTACCCTTAAGTTGTCCTAGAGACCTCTTGACCACCATTTCCCTCATCTGTCCTTGTCTACCCACCAGTTGTACTAGAGACTTCTTGACCACCATTTCCCTCATCTCTCCTTGCCTACCCTCCAGTTGTCCTGGAGACCTCTTGACCACCATTCCCCCAACTCTCCTTGTCTACCCTCCAGTTGTCCTAGAAACCTCTTGACCACCATTTCCCTCATCTCTCCTTGTCTACCCTTAAGTTGTCCTAGAGACCTCTTGACCACAATTTCCCCCATCTCTCCTTGTCTACCCTCCAGTTGTCCTAGAGACCTCTTGACCACCATTTCCCTCATCTCTCCTTGTCTACCCTCCAGTTGTCCTAGAGACCTCTTGACCACAATTTCCCCCATCTCTCCTTGTCTACCCTCCAGTTGTCCTAGAGACCTCTTGACCACAATTTCCCCCATCTCTCCTTGTCTACTTTCCAGTTGTCCTAGAGACCTTTTGACCACCATTTCCCTCATCTCTCCTTGTCTACCCTCCAGTTGTCCTAGAAACCTCTTGACCACCATTCCCCCATCTCTCCTTGTCTACTCTAAAGTTGTCCTAGAGACCTCTTGACCACCATTTCCCTCAACTCTCCTTGTCTACCTCCAGTTTTCCTAGAGACCTCTTGGCCAATCCTTGTCCCCATTGAGACAGTGCAAGTGACCGGACCTTGGGGCAGATATCTCCCCAAGATATTCTATGCCTCTTATTCATCGGAGCCGGACCTTAGCTAGTTTCCAGAGCAAGGTTAATTGAGAAATAAGACCGAGAGAAAAAGGAGATGCCTCACTCAACGCGAGTAATGACTTTGGCCACGTCACCAAGCCTCAAGCTATCGAAATACAAGAAACTCATACCCTTCATCTTATTCTCCAACACAATCCAGTCAATCAAAGCAACAGTTTCTTTAAGGGCCCCATACAATAGAAGTTTGGCCTTAAGTGATATCATACTGTTAAAACTAAGGGTGTGCCACGTACACGTTTTCAATTCAAAGTGAACTCAAATCAAATATTTGAAATATACTGGAAGACAAATTGAGTTTGAATTGTTTTTGCTAGTTGTTTTATGATTAATTATTTATGTGTTACTTTGTGCACTAAACTTATTTGGCATTGTTTTATTTTACAATTATTTGTAATATTTCATTTTAATATGATAAATTAAGTTATAATCACAACTCTCCAGTCAATTACATTTTTTTTCTCTCCATATTTATATGAATTTGTAATGTATACAAAATATCCAAATGTTATTGAACATAAATTGAGTATTTGGTTTAAAGAGAAAATAATAATTATTATTTGCATTTTATGAGTTGAGGTTTATCTACTAATCAGTACTATTAAATTTGTGCATATTATAAAATAGATATAAGATATGAATTAAATCAATGTTCAAGTGTGATATAGCAAGTTTATTTAGAAAGCAAAAAGGCCTATATAATAGTGGTATCAGCTAAATTTTGTTTTCTTTTTTATGCTAAAAGTAAACAAATTTTTTGGTCATAACTGAAAAGGTTAATTTTTTCTGTGATTATTTTATTTTTAAGAACATAACGTTCATGTTTTAGTATACAATATGATTAATAAGATGTCTTAGTGCTTACCAAATGCGTCCCTAGCTCTCAATTATTGGGAGAGACTGATCAAATCTATTTTCATTTTAAATTTAAAAATTAAAAATTATATTATAACAAATGAATAACATGAATAATATGATAATGGAATTAATTCTTTAAATCATATAGAAATGTTATGCTTTATCATTTATCCATTGCTTTAAAATTTAAATGAGTATTTTAAATCTTTGGAATAAAACACAGATTATTGATTAAAGGGAGAGGCGTACTTCCTTGTATTACCACCAATGGCGTTCGTGGTGATAACTAATCAGGATGGGAATAACGGAGACAGGATTTGCTGTAAAATGTTACCAAAGTTAAGAAGGTATACTTATTGATTTATATTTCAACATAAGCCATTTTACATTCTTAGGAATACAAGATAATCATATTTTTAAGTAAACTGCTGAAAACCATCCAATACAATATACTACTTAAGTGGTTTTGACTTCACTGTGCCTTCTCGACAGTATGAAGGGATGTGATGTGTTGGGTAGCGGTTGTTTTGTCTCCAAGACTAGATGTGTTCATGTTGCTTGGAATCGTTTGGTGACCATCAAAATGATTATTGATAAGAGCAGCAGATTCCTTGTTTTCCAAAATTGAGGCGTGGTTTCCTTCCACAAAATGTACATGCACATTCTTGCAATACTGAAAAAAAAATGTACAACTCAATAAATAACTGCTGAATTATGTTGCGATTTAGATATTTAAAGACAAATAGATTACCTGTGTTTATGTGCAAACATGCTTTCGTGAAGATTAACTCACTGTTCTGAGATTAAAATGAGTTTATTAAAACACTTATGCCATTTTGTATAAACAGGTGAACTATGGAGTAATTCATGAGTAAAAAGTTTTCTCTAAGCATTTTGGAGTTTGGGGTAATTGTGGTGCAAATAAATATATTACCCTATACCATATTTGAATTTTTTTTTATTTTTTTTTAATGTTTTATATTCTAGGATTTGAAAAATCTATGGGGAAGAGTGTTTATCCTAGATGCGCTTTCCCCCGCAAGAAAGCCACACATGAGATGCTAACATCTGGATTTCTAGGAGATACAGACTAAAGTGCATGCCCTTATTTATTGTCTAGACCAGTGTAGTCCAAAGGTTGGCCTGCGCTCACTGAAAATGTGGCCCTCACAGTTTTCTGGAGGGTGATTAAAGGGAAACCTAAGGTGGAGGATGTGAAGTAGTAGCTAATGATTCAAATAAATATGTGTTTAAAAAGCTCATTATTGCATTTTACTATGCATTTATTTGATTAAGAAAAATATGTATAGATATATATATTTATTTATAGTGCAAAGTTGTTTTGTGGAAGTTTGTGTGCGGTCATATTTCATAATACATTTTCGGGAGATTAATTAACTTTTTTGGCAGTAAAATTTAAAATATTCTATCAACCAAAAATACAATTTATTATAAATATTGAAAATAATTGTTTATTTATTGATGTTTGTAGGCCTATATTAAGTTGATGGGATTACTAAATATATCTTTGACTCACGGTGAGAATCGATAGTCAGATTTGGCCCTTGAGATTAAAAACTTTGGACCACACTGGTCTAGGCTATATCTAGTAAATGTTAAAAAAAAAAACTAGGATAGTTGTCGGGTAGCTGTAAAAACTGTAAATTTCAAGTTATATGGAAACTTTATTCATATGGTGGAAGATCCAGTCGTTCTAACACATATTATGATTTAAGTTTATCACACAAGGCAGGTCATTTACATGGTCAGCGTGTTTGACTTTTACCCTTGAGGATGGAATTTTGTACACTAACTGGATTCAAGAGATTTTTTCAAAACGTGTTTTATTTTCCTACATCTTCAGTTAAATAAAAGTTTACAGCTAAATAATTACCTCTTCAGATGCATTCAAGATATTGGTAAGTGTAATGATGTTTTGTGGACTAGCTAAATGTTAAATGGCTGAATAAGTAGAATACCTTTGATAGCCCATAGTCCTCTGCTGTAGTAAGTTCTGACGACTCTGGTCTGAGCAGGATCGTTGGTGACTCGAGCAATCTAGTTGAATTCCATTGGGATTCATAGTTCAACACTGACATGATGCGGTTGTATGTGGCACTAGCCAGAGCTCTTTTATGGGGCTTACTGTAGGTGATCTTATTTTCCATATCCAGGGAAATAAAAAACTCTAATCTCTCCTCCCATGACTTAAGCTTCATCAGCTCACTATGCAGCTGAAAACAAATGTACCTTACTTTGAATCGGACCTTACATGGCTAGTTTCATCAAGTGGCTGCTTGTACAACTAACCAATTTGAACAGGAGCAATTATGGCTTATTTCATTTAGTGACAATGTAGTAACTTTACGCCAAACACACCTTACATTAAACATTTTATGTATTTTTAATACTATATTTTGTATACTTGGGAGGTTTTATGAAGTAACACCTAAATCAACATCACTCTGATGGCGTACTTCTCTCTGGGTTGTAACATATAAAGGATAACATTTATGCAAATGAGATTCAATATTATGACAATCTAATCTATCTCATCCAATAATTGTTGCAAACTTATGCAAACCCCCC
>CABEEJ010000789.1:40687-83554 GCA_901482245.1 Timema douglasi
CCCCGAAACTAATCATGTTTCATCATTATATTTTTCGTATTTTTCAAGCATGTATATAGCCACAAAACAATAATGTTCTAATTTTGATTTAACCATGGCCTGATAATTCAAACCTCCCAGTAGCCTGTAGCTATAAGCATGTAAATAAAATAAAATTAAGGAATATAGCTATTTTAATGTTTTATATTCAAAGCTTTCCACCTGTCATTAATCTGCAATTTAAAAATGCTAAGTAATCTTTCATAAAATGCTATTTCATGTTCATTAACAAATCACTCTAGTTAGGGTGAGTATAATCGAACAAAAATTCTGTGAAATACCAAACAGTACAAATTAGAGCTAGAGGTTATGAATAAAATATTTCCAAAACACTACTATTGTAGTATGTATTGAAAATAATTAAAAGATTCAATTAAATCTTGTCTTTCAAAATATGAAAATAAAAATATAAAAATAGTAACAAAAGAAATGAATTATAGGAATCAAAATACAAAACAGTGAACATACTTTGTGAATTCCCTTACCTTGAGAGTAATACTTCTATTTTGTGGAGCAAGAGTTTCCAAAATGTTGATGAGCAAGTTGACCTGTATAAGGTCTTCACTACCTTCTTGAAAGTTTTTTCTACCTAATCCTTTTAAAAAGTCAGGGGAACTGTCTATTAGTACAAGTCGTCCTTTCCTGCCCTCTGCTTCTAGCATGTGGGTAATCTCAAGGGCGAGCATACCACCGAAAGAGTATCCTATGAGATTGAACGGGACTTCTTTGGGCAATCTGTTTCGAATTTGCTGAAATCAAAAAATAAATTTGCTTAAGTTAGTTTAGTTTCCAACTTGATAAAGTAAAATAAGTTTTGCGTATTTGGCTATATATGTTTAAATTTAGCCCCTATCTTAACAATGTTCTCACTCTATCTAGTGCTTACAGCTTACTACATACCCCTCTCCCCAGGGTTACCCTTAGGGGTGTGCAAACGATGCGGTCACACAGGGCCCTGTGATTTGCTTAGGTGACAGAGGTGAAAAAACAAAATTTGGGATGGGAAAATTTTTCTTGCGCTCTCGTAGAGTAGTCTCTCTGTGTAGGCCATCTAGCAAATATTGTCAAAGTGGGAAAACAAAAAACACAACATAATCATGTGGTTTGATTTATTGAACAAGTGAAGCAAGTTCTGATTTTAACACTAATGATTTGCATTTGTTTGTCTTTGGTGGATATGTCTCACAATAACGTTTGAACACATTAACAGATTTAATTCAAGCTTAGCACATTTGTCCTTTGTACCTTTATACAGATCAATTTTGTTGGGTAAGAAAATTTAAGAAGGGTTAGGGAAAAATCAACTCCTATATGTATAAAAACATGGCTTCTATAATTAATTATAACATTTATTTACCTTTTAGGAAATTTCCTTGATACCTTATACAGCTGAAAATTAGTATATGGTGCAAACTACTGTAATAGCACTAAGCAAAAAAAAAAAAAAACGTTTGGGGTGGAGAGTGGGGGAAGATGACTGGAGGCCCCACAAAACAAGTTCACCCAAATCCCCACGTTTGCTAAGGGTGGCCCTGCTACTCACTGGTCTTTCCTGAACAAAGGTATCACACTTTATAGTGCTAATACTGGTTAATAACTCTAATATGCACCATCCACAAAAAAAAAACAAAAAAACAGACCTTCCTGAACAATTTTCCTCATAATATCTGCTGTAATTCAGAACTCACTAGAAACTGTGATATACTCAATCAAATACTTTTTGACCTTAATGAACCAATACGCTTTTGTCGATACATAATAGTAACTTTTATTTAAGCCACCCCAAACTTCTTGTACTTACTGAACACATCTTTTAGCACACCCTAAAACTGCCTTTTAAGAGCCCTATCATCAAATGTTTTAATACATGATAATAAATCTATAATATTTTACAAAGGTATATAGTCAAGGTTAGGCTTTACTAAATTATTTACTTACATGCAAAAGAGAGCTAGCCATTTCAACAACGGTTGTGTAATTATTATTGTAGCTCATCTGAAGGCACAAATTCTGATAGGTAATGTTTTTGGCCAACGTCTCGAATATAATTCCTAATCCTTCAATTCCTGGGACCATAAAGAGAATCGGCTGAGTAATGTTTATCGAGTTGACATCAGTGCTGGGATCTTTAAGAGAAGGCTGACGAATAACGGGAAGAGAGGCTGTCTCCTCATCTCCAATCACACGGACCAGGAAAGCGTAGTTACCAGCTATGTTATCCAAAGTCAAGCCTGATGAAAGAAGGAAAGATCACTCATGTTACACAAGTATACTGAAGAAGTTGAAGCTAAAATAACTCTACCTGCAGTGTTTTGTTTCCTCTTTATAAACCATAAAATATTATTGAAAAATACCTAATCTATGTCAATGATCTAGACATACCATGTGATGTTTATTAGATGATGTCTAATAAGTCTTTTGATAAATGATTTTTTTTAGTACAATAAATATTGATATTAGAAAATAACTAACTTTTAAGCATTAAATATTATGACTAAAAATAGACACAAAAGGATGGTGGAAATCTATATCTTCGCGTTTGAGAACATTAGTGTCACTAAAATATTACAGATTTTTGTATATCTGTAAATTTGAGCAAACTAGCCAAATAAATCAATAAGTTATAAAGATTAGGCTATAGTAATGTTCATTTTGCTGTTATAAAAAATTTCACACTGGCTTTCATTAAATATTTTTGCTCTACGATAATCAAATGTATTAGTTAATTCTTGTTGGATACAAATATTAATTTTATTGCTCACCTGCTAATTCTTCATCAGCGTCAGCGGCTGTAGCAGGGACGGCATCTCCACTTTGTTCAGTTTCGGCTGCAGTTGTAGCTGCTATTTCAGCAAGGCGAGCGAAGGTCATACTACGTATATCTTGAGGAGTGAGGAAAACCTCAAACTCTCGCTCTAGAGACTGCTTAATCTCCACTGCCATCATAGAGTCCATCCCTAACTCAGCTAGAGTTGAATGAAGTGATACAGTCTTCAAGTCACGGATTCCTACAACAAATCAGGTTTTTTTTTTAGCACTGCTTCTTACTACCCATTCAGGTTATACCCTTACAAATAAGTTACTCAAGTGATATATTCAATTTATGATTACATTAAATATTTGAACTGTGTAATGACAATTGTTGCAATCAGAAACGTGGTACATTCAAAAATATATTTATGAAATCCATTATGATCAAAAGTATTTGCTGAGAAAGTGTCTACGATGAGGAAGAGTAGTGTGACAAAATGAGGTACTAGGGGAAAAATGAAAAATATTAAAACAAAATGTGTTTGTTGTGAAAATAGCCTGTATTATGAATGATGGCATAACAGAATTTGTCTGAAAGATTAAATGAACAGCTGGAAAATCTCCAGTGAGTTCGTTAAACCCTAGCAACTCTACCTTTAATAAAGTAGTTCAGCTCATGAATACTTTGCATTTATTATGGGTTATAATTTTGATTTGAATGATTTAATTTATTTATAAATGAGCATATTATCAAACTTACTCAAATACAACAAGATGGCACATTTATTATTTTTAATTTGTTAACAGCCACAATGCTATAATTCAAGAATAGGTTAAACAATTTTCTTAACTCTTTAAATAATATCACCAAATATTTTCTTTTTAATTATAATGCACAAATCTACCAATTATGAGTACTTTCGGCGAATGAAACCATCTCATCTATAAAAGAGAGATGCATGAATACTAGGTAAGAGCACAAAAATCTGCCTTGAAAAACAATGGTCCATCACATTCTGGAGGAAAAAAAAAATGTTAAATTCAGCAGGTTGAGATCAAATCCTTGTTTTAAAATCAAAGTTAGGATATCTAGCTAACCCAGTCATTCCACTCACCTAAAATGTTGGTGACACATTCCACAATACTAGCTGAGCTCCCACTGCCAGCTCTCTTCTCAGCAACTACCATGCTTGAAACAACTGGATGAGGTTGCCTCAAGAAGCCATCCAGAACATACAGGCAGGAAGAAATTCTTTGCTGAAGTGTGCCACCTGAATCACAAGAAATATTTATCAGGGTTTGCTTGCGGTTATCAAATATCAATTTTTAAACTAGTTTTGATAAAGTTAAAGAGTTACTTTTTTTTTGTTTTTAGCACCACGTCTTATTACCCATTTGGGTTATATGCCTAGCGAGATACTAAATTAATATTAGTGACATTGATCTTGTTAATTTTTGAAGTAGTTTCAACACTTTTAGCACCAACATTAACAATGTAGTACATTATGCAAATGAAACACACAGACACACACACACCCAATATTGCAAAATTTGACCAAAGTCTTAGGTACAGTCGGGTAAAATATAAACTTAAGATTTAACTTTCATGAAGTATTATTAACTCAACCTACATAAATATCTCAAGATTTTAAATGTTCTATTTTCAACATTTAAATAATTGGTTTAATGAAAAGTAAATATAATAATAGATTCTCCAGTTTTCATTAAATTATAGTTCTAAAAGTTTTAATTAATCTTTCATTTATTAAATTTACAATAAACCTTACAAGATTGGACATTTTTAGGATGAATTATATCATCAAATTTCCAAAAAACTCGATAACGCTCGAAAAACTTATACCTCTACATTTCCAGTGTAAGTGATGATCTGAGTAAAAATATTTTTACTGTTAAATAGTTAGTTCCTATAGTTTAAAAAACATACATAAGACTATGTATTATCAATTAAAATTTTTAATGAGACAAATTAATTATTTCTAAGACTCACTTCAGTGGCCATATGGTCCAGGGCGTTACTCTCATATTAGACTGGCCTGCTTCAGACAGGGAGATTGGGGTCAAAACCTGGTAGGGTCTACTGAGGGTGGTTTTCCCTACATGGTTTCCTAATATTCTTAAACGCAAATGCGGGTAGATCACCTCTAAAATACTTCCTTTCTCATCCCTAACCCATTAGAGTAATTATCATTTGTGTAACTTTAACAGGTAGTAAGATGTGACAATAAAAAAAATTCTAAGGATCAAATTTAATTCATTTACATAAACTAAAAAGTCTCTAAACAAATAAAAGTCAAAGGTAGCCAAGGACCTACCAATGACAAGCTCGTGTTGTTCTTCTTGCATTTCTGCAACAAGACCAACTTCACCAATAGCTCCCCACTGCACTGCCAAGCCAGGAAGACCTTCATTACTTCGAGCCTCACAAATTCTTTCCATAACTGAATTGGACATGCCATAGTTTGTTTGCCCTGCATTCCCACGGCCGCAGGATACACTTGAGAAGATCACAAAATGTTCCAACTCGGGACAAAGGGTACGAGAGAGCCGATCAAAGAATTTTGTACTTATGGATTTAGGCCCAGCAGATTTAACAAAAGATTCCTCGGTTTGATTTTCAATGAAAGCATCATGAAGTTCCTGAAATATTGGAAATACTTGTTACCTTTCGCATGGTTTATTTGATTTGATACTGTATTATTTCAAATATTTTAAGAGTAAAAACTTATTTATCTTAAGATATATTAAAAATTTTAACATTTTGGATAACACACGGTAAATTAAAATAATCTTAAAGAAGTGTAGTGGGACTAAATATATTATTGAAAATCTAAGCATTTAGTTGAAAATAAGTTAACCATTGTCCTTACCACAGCGAGATTAAATATAGCTGATACAGGTCCTAGCTCATTTGATTCCTTCAATAGAGTAGCAACTCCTTCCTCTGTTGTTATGTCAACTGTTGATATCTTAATTGTGGTATCATAGCTGCGCCAAGTTCGCACTCGAGAGCATTGGTAGCCTGTCTTGAGACCTTTACGAGAGGTGAGCACAAGCTTACGAGCTCCCCGAATAACAAGCCAATCAGCAAGCTCCAAACCAAAACCTCCAAGGCCTCCTAGAATTAGAAAAACGGTCTTGAATAGTAGTTGTATATAGATACATTATATAATACTAATCAAGAGTAAAAAAACAGTTTCTCATTTATTCCATTGTATCAGTCGAGATATCTGTGAGAAAATCTTCAGATCATCAGTGGCTCAGGCATGGGGTGAGGAGGGTTTGTAGCCCCACCCCCACCCCCCTCACCCAAAAAATTGAGGTTGGTAAAAAGTATCATTTTTACCACCCCAAAATAATATAATAAAAATTTTAGATAATGTAAATATCTTGTTGAGGCAAGATACAAAGTTCACACTAAGTTAATATAATAAAAATAAAATGTGCTTGGAGCACACACTGAAGAGATTTTGAAAACTCTGATAGTGATATCAGATACATCAAATACTGCAAAAAGAAGTTTTTCAATGCTTATACAAATAAAAATCTATCTTTGCTCCACGATGAGCCAACGTAGACTAAATCACCTGTGTCTGCTGAATGTACATACACCCTGAGAGGCTCAAAAAAATTGAAATGGCAAAACTAGTTAGTAGTTTTATAGCTAGTAGTGAATATAGGGCAAAGGTGTATGGAAACCTACTTTAATTTTCATTGTTTCATAGTTTTTAGTTGAGCCGCGTCAGATATATTGTTTATTAATTTGTTTTGTGTGTATTACTCTAATGTTTGGCAAAACTAAAATAAATGAGAAAAATGCACAACGGGACTGTAAAATATTACAATTTCCTGGTATTTTTTAATCCCAAAAGTGTTATCCCTTATAACAGTACAGGATTATATTTACATCCCCCCTCCCCCACCTGATAAAAATCTTCCTGTGCCACTGTATATTGAATATGCAAAAGCTTGTAAAAACTTAGCACCCACCGATTGCATCTATTCATATTGTTACTTCAATATGAACAAAAAACATATTTAGGCTTAACTTATTCAAAGACCAGCTATTCAAACTTGTTGGGATTTTAAAGAGTTGTAATAATAGAACATATCATCAATTGTATACTCATAACACATATGAAAATACAAAATACAAATTCCTTTATTTAATGCATTCTTCTCTGACTGAAAATAACTTGTCAGTTCAGAATCTATTAATATAGAACTGTTTTATTTTTATTTTGGATTCTATTGAACATAATATATGTTAGATAGACCTATATAGGTTTTTTTTACATCCATTACTATTTCCACCCTGTGGCCTGGGTCAGTTTTTTATTCAAGTCATGTAGTATTCTCCACCACCAGTTTGCTAGGCCTGTCGTAGCTTCATATGCCTTCTAAGCTAACTTAGGACTAGGACAGGCACAACATTCAGTCCCCAGCTGTTAATTCATCACTGTTAAAGGGTAAACACATATTTCACCAATGATACATTTTTCGGCCATGCCAGGAATCGAACCTGGGACCCTTAACTCAGTAGACAGACACTACCGACCGAGCTAAAGTGTCGGTCGGATTCCTATGTAGTTTTCACTATCCTAATATTGTTTTCCAGATAGCTCGGTACAAGCTAATTAACAGCTGTTTATATACTTTGGGAAATTTTGTACATGGATGCTTATTTTTAAAGGGTATTAATTATTTTTTATAATAGAAAGAATTTAAAAATGATTGTGTGTGTCACATATCTATCCTAACTACTTAACCTTCACTATGGATGCCTCATTGATTTAAAAGAGATATATTTAGAGATGAGCCAATAGGAATGAAACACGCCATTGTTCGATTTAGGTAAAACAAAATGATTTCTCATGTTGTTAAGAATTTATCATAATGACTCTAATAAAAATATTTGTTTGACTTTATTAGCTATACTTCTTTAACATTGCACAGTAAATGTTATGTGTTAAAAATTGTGTACATATAAGACATTTACCAAGACGAGCTATAAATTGTACTGCGGCTTATCTCAGTCGGTGTATGAATTAGGTCTATGAAAGCAACTTGTGACGTGAACTATCTGCATTGCTTAGTACATGAACTACTATTTAAATACAAATTATGTCAATTTGTTAAAAGGTATACCAACTCTCTAAAGAATTGGTCATCTCTTGCAACTCCAACCTAGCGGGAAAAATTAGCTTACTTGATGCTTGTGTGAAGTCATATATGGCAGTTGCTATGTTTCAGAACTAGATATTTGTGAGCTTATGAGTGAATCTCAAGTAATCTGCTAGCAACTAATCACTTGTAAGTTTCCAAACCAAAGGGTCTGATCTGATAAGTCCCTAGTGTAAAGTAAATGATAGTGAAGGAAGCCAACCTGAAATGATAGTTAGGTTAGTCTTCCTACACTATTACTTGGTTTACATTATTGTACAGTTATAAACATAAATTATCTCAAGATATCCTGTGATGAGAATAGAATTCAGTGCATAGTTCTAGCGTTTTGGTGTAATTGTCCACTGTACAACACAGAATAATATTAATATTGTTCTTCTCTTTAAGTTATATTCAAAATAACCTTACCTGTAATGATGTAGCTTTTGTCCGGATCACAGAAATAGCGAGGAATTGCGTCCATGTAAATTGGTTTTGGTATTGTGTTTGATTTTTCTTCCTCTGGACGTATGTTGAGAAGTACTTTTCCTATATGTTTTCCAGCTGCCATGTACCTATCAAAGATATATGAAACAAAGTTGAAGCTCAGGCAGAATGATAAGAGCACCAAATATATCTTAATATAAAGTTATACTTTATCACAATTTCAAAGGATGACATTGTTGTGCAAGAGTCAATGTGAAACATAAGCAAAATTATAATATTCTCAAAAGAGCTAAAGACAAATTGTAAACAAGCTAGGGAAAATGTGAAATTCAAGAAAAGGTAAATTATTATTTTCCTGTACACGAAACGCTCATAGCATCTAAGTAAATTAAGATCAAGGTTAAATATAGAAGAATATAATGATGATTATGATCACATATCTAAAATAAGAAGGATTATTATATTCCAGTAAAGATATTAGTCACTATCTATTTTAATGTAAATTCATGTCTTATATATAACACAAGGAAATCTCCCTTGGTTTTCTTTTGTATTTTCCTATGGATAGGTATTGATCTTATAAACAAACCAAACAGGAATAGTTACCTGAACGCTTGTTCCACCTCATTTGAAGGAAATGAAGTCCTTGTAAGTGGTTGAACGGCTCCATTTTTAATTCCTTCAGTTAAATGCTTGTGCAATGTATCCTTCCACTCATTTACACCGTAGAATACTTTCTCCAGTGTAATACCATGGAAACTTGTGCCTTTCAGGAAAGTCCTCATTCCTAAATACACAGGAAATGTATTACTTTATTGTTTTAATATAATATTTAGTAAATATTATGATAGAATTGTAGAAAAACAAAGCAAAAGTAAAATAACTAACACATAGTTACACACACTTCAATATTTTAATGCTCTGATTGCATCTTCCTCAAGAAGTGGTAAGACTGAACACAATGTCATCTTGGTTGTGCTGAAAGAGAACTTCTCTGGTGTATTTGGAATTATTTGGAGATTCATTTGTTGTTGTTGTGTGGTTGGTAGGTAGTGTTAGTGTTGCAAGAGGGTTGAAATCAGACCTAGTTAACAAATATTTAGGTTGGGTGGTTTTATAGATTTAGTGATCCAATGATGTGTCATCTTCTTAACTGGGAAATATTGCAATGATGAACCTTAAGAGAATTTCAAATTCACCAGAGAAGTTTTCATCTTACACAACTAAGTTGGCAACACTGAAGATAGATTGCTGCTCAGTCTTACTACCACTTCTGAGGAAGATGCAATCATAGCATTAAGATATTGAAGTGTGTGTCAATATGTGTGGGTGTTTTTACTTTTATTTCTGCTTTATTTTTTCTACAATTCTATCATAATATTTGTTTTATATTATATAAGGATTACATTTTGCTTTATGAAATTTATTTCATATATTTTAATATTGTAAAAAGAATGTGATAGTGAATCTTAAGAAAGTTTTTGAAATTTAATTCATTTCATTAGCCATTCCAGTGGTAGGGTCATATAAATTTATAAGCTGTGACACTAGACATACCTAATGGGTTGTTATTAGCAAGATCAAATTTCCCAATCTCCAGGAAACGTCCACCAATAGCTAAACACCGGACAGAGGCTTGAAGCTTCTCTTCCGCTAAAGAATTCAAAACTAGATCAACTCCCCTGCCATTTGTTTCGAGCATAATAAGTTGCTCAAATGATGTGTCTCTTGAGTTTCCAATATGAGAGTCACCAATCTGGAATCAAAACAAACTGATAAGCTAATGCAATTCATCAATGGTTTAGTTCTTTCTTAAAAAGAACTGATAAAATATTGAAATCATATAGAAACAAACTAAACACATCAGCTGTCAAATGGGGTTTTATTTAATTTACTCAAGTTTTAAACAATTATGAATTTTACTTAGAGAATCATTCTTCTTAAAAACATTTTAAATTTATTAAATGATTACAAAAATATAGTAGTTCAAAATTTATATATTTTATCAAAATATTATTTATTATATTTTAAATCTAAAAGGGATAATTTGACTAAAATTCTTGAGATGTTCCAATTTTAAATGAGTTACAAATTACATTTAAATATTAACTGTCAATTATATTATATCATCTTCTAGACAAATTTCAAAATTTAACTATGTTTAATTTACACTTTGTAAGCCTGATTAAATACATTTAAATATCAAAACAAAAGAGAATAAATACAAGTTATTTTGAATTCAATTCAAAACAAGTTGTTATAATTTAATTAATTTAGAAGCAACATTATTTCATATGTTTCTTTATAATCAGTTATCCATAAGAAATCTTTCTGCAAGAAATAATGAATTAGGAAACTAGTACACTGAATGTCTGAGTAAAGAGCGAGTTTCTAACCTGTGGGAAACGTGTTTTGATGAATTGTCTCTTCTCTTCAGTCCCTACTGTAGTGAAGACCGTGCATCCATGATGGAGAGCAATATTGATGGCTGCTTGACCCACTCCACCACTACCTGCGTGAATTAGCACAGTCTCACCCTTCTGCATGCGGCCACTCATGAACAGAGCGAAATATGCCTGTTGGGATCATAAACAAGGATAGTGCTAATTACCAAATAAATCTTTATTGCATTATTATGTATGTTTCAAAAACAGAATCAGTCAAATAAATTATTCAATAGATACTAAAAAATATTTGGATACATCTTCTATAAGTAGTATTATATTTATAAAATATCGGTACTTATAAACTAATTTAACCTATTGCTGCAAACTTAATAATAAACACTCAACTCTAAATCCATGAATTTTAAAATCAGAATAAAAAGGATGAACCTATGCACAACTAGTTATGCCCCATTGAATAAACCCTTGGTTCTCTTAAAAATAGATCTCGTCAACAACTGAGGGCGGCTCGTGAATGAGGGCTCTGTGGCGCTGCCCTCCCTACAAAATAAAGTGAAAGAAGAAACAAAACATATTTTGAAATATATACCAATTTTCTCATATTTTTTCATTACATAATGAAAAACATCAATCAATTTAAAAAAAATCATTATATCTTTTCCCCCATTTTATTGAGGAAATTAGCAAAACCATATTCACGCCTGCACAGGACATGAAGCGCTCGTGTGTTAACAACCCCTGTGCTGGCTGGGCTTGTTCAGAAGCGCCCCCGAGCTCTGCATGAATCAGAGAGTGGTTGCCATGACAACCTGACGTCATTTTCTTTGACCTTGTCAAGTTTTGAGGGCTGAGCTAAAGTGTGGTCTGCTACCAGCTACAGTCAGCTGGCTGGCTCAAAGATAAGGAAAGTCTTAGGGTTTGTTTAAAGTGTGACGCGTTTTCTCTTGTGTTTTTGATTACTTCAGTGAATAATAAAAGTTTCCGGTATTAAAAAACTGAATTTTGTTTCTTGTTCATTAGAAGAAAAGTTTTAACTAAAAACAATGGAAGGTCAGTAATCAAATCCTACTTAAGAAACACCATGAGTGAAGACAGATTAAATGCTTTGGCCCTGTTGTATATAGATCAGGCAATTATTCGCGAGATACCAGACAAAAACCAAAGATTTGATTTTTCTTTCAGACGATTAACTTACCCATACACTAATTCTTAAAGTATATTGTGTGTATAGTGTTCAAGATAGTGTTAATAACCTATTTATATATTTTTTGTTTACTGGTGTGAGTGTGTGTTTCATAATTGACAATCTTAGACTTCAAACCAAGTGAGTTGTTATACTTTTATATATAGCTTTCATTTACTTTAATTAACTTTATCCTTTTTATAGTGTAGTTTGTCAGCTAAATATAGGATGGTATAAGGTTAATATAAGGTAAGCTGTTGTCCATATAATTTAACAAGTTTTAAGAGAGCGCCCTCCCTTAAGGTTTACTCACGAGCCGCCACTGCCAGGCACCTGATGTGCAAGAGGAGCCAAATAAAGGTGAAAATCAATTCATCTCGAGAAACAAAATTCCTATGTAACCTGTGGTATTTTTTCCACAGGGTGTGAAGGTGTGCTGCTTATTATAAATCACATTAAATAATATTTTATCTTTTCCAAAGCTTGATTTTTAGTTTTGTCTGTAACATAATAGACTAAATGTTTTCCCAACAGTCAGATTTAGACATCCTGAATGGGTAGCAAGACGTGGTGCTAAAAAAAAAAGAAGTCTGATTTCTTGCCACAAATTTAAAGCGTCCTTGAATGTGAATGTGACTTTAACATATATTTTAGTAAAATTATCAACATACGTGAATATTCTTATTATTATTCTTAGCTTTTGTTACAAAATATGCTCGATGTGGCATTCCTTCATAGCATTGTATTTACTAATTTATATTCTCACTATTGTGTTAGTTGGTGTGTGCAGCACAGCTCATTTGGGTGTGGATAATAGAGAATGCTCCCCAGACGAAGGGTTCCAAGGCCATAGATACCTATGGCTTAGTGAAGGTGGAGTGGGGAGTAAATCTTTGTAGGTATAAAGAACATTATTTTAATTCATCATACAAAAGAAAAGAAAACTTAACTGAACCTATCTATCTATATATATATTTTTCTTTTAATTCATAATTAGAGCTTACTAAATAAATACTAACTTAAGAAATGAGATAACTGGAATTGACTAAAGCGAGAGAATGAGACGATGCTAACTCACAGGTGTTGTTGACTTACATTCATAAATAATTGTGTATAACCCGAACTGGTAGTAAGACGCAGTGATGATGATGATAATAATAATAATAATAATAATCCTAAATCATATCATCATAATTAGCTGACGAAGCATGTTATTGTTTGACGTAAAAAAATAGTGAATGAGTCGAGGATCTGTTGGATCCTTGTATCCTTGTATTTCTTAATTTGGGGTTTTAACATTTATTTTTACAACATTCTGAAAATTCAATATTACTCATATATGTGTTACGTGCGTAATACATTCAAACAGTATTTGAAAACTCAAAGAGCATATTATGCAATTAAATTTAAACGCAAAGACACTTTTTTTTTTTTTAGACATTTGGGTGTTCCAGGGCCTTGGTCAGCATACCCCATGCACCCTTGCCTGATCCTTTAATAATACATTGTGTGAAGGTGTTTGAGGACAATCCTTCTGTTTTCTCTTAAAGGTAGCAAGCTGGCCTTGCTTTGTTCCACTATGGTGCATCTTATAAGATAGGGCCATAGAGTAATTAGTCAAGGTTAGACTGACACCTTTTAGGGTGTACAGAGTGTACAAAGGACCAGTATTAATTGGTTGGCTGTTATTTATACTTAGTTAATTAATTGTAGACGGATCGTCATTTATCACCAAACACTCAATCAGTATAAATGGTACTTAAAAGGAAGTATTTCCATCATGATTCAAATTTCGCTCACTCCCGAGTGCTAATAATCTTTACCGTGGTTTTTAAGAGATTTAAAAATTAACAAGAGCCAAATAAATTTTTGAAATTTATCAAAAAACTAAATATTTTTGACAAAATGTTTTTTATGTTCTCATATTGTTCATGATGTAAATGCTTCCTTATAAGTCTTCTTGGATGTAATCTCTTAACTGATAATGTTAATCGCAATTACGCCCATATAGTGATCTCATTTATATCTTAAAATATTTCAACATTAACACCAAGATCAACGTTATGTCGATGAGAATAATTTGGCCTTTGAAATATTTACTTACAGTTCCATAAACTACTGGGATTGTTACTGCATCTTCCAATGACCACATGGAAGGTATTTCCCACAGAAGCTTCTTATCAGCAAAAACCATAGTGCTCATAGCGCGAGAACCGACCATCCCCATGACCCTTTCTCCAGACTCGGTCCGACCAGAGAATTCGAGTCCTTGGACGCAGTCCTACAATTCAACATAATTTATTCTATTTAGACAAGATAATCAATTCTACAAAATAAAACTAGGTCCTTCTAAGAACTGCTGGATTGTTGTTTCTGAAGGTCTCCAAGAGGGTCATGTTCGAACTCGATAGAATCAGGAAATCCCAGACACTAATAATGCATATGACAAATATGCTTGTAAAAGTCAGAAAAGTATGAATAGTTGATATACAAACAGTCATACCTGATTGATTCTGCCCTTTGCCACAACTTCCGCTGTGATTTTTCCAGTTGCCGTCATTACATCACGGAAATTAAGGGCTGAATAGTACACATGAATAAGCTTCATATCAGGTTCCATTTTGTTCCTAGAATGAAGAGTGCTCTATAAGGAAAAATTTTGCTAAACTTACTCAAAAGTTTGATAGTATCAAATACTAGAAAAAGAAAATAACTGGTCATTCTAACAAATAACAAGGTTAAACAGAACGAGGGCCACTTAATATTTAATGGACTTAGATCCTTGTACATGTTAAATGATCAGAAAAGTAATGTTATATGAATTTACAAGTATATTCATTGTTAAATTCTGGAAATAAGTCCACTGACAAGCTTTTGCTCTGTTTAAATCAATTCAACCTACAATTTTGCCCATAAATAGATCCACAAATAAGTATTGGCTCTACTTCAATAAAATGAAGCTTCAGAAAGTTTAGTTAGACAAGAAAAACTATTAGATTTATGTACAAATCTAGGTAAAATTAACTTTTACGCTATGCTGTGCCTAAATGACAACATAAATAGAGCAGTGTTTCTAGTTTTTTTCCACTGAAGTAATCTCTGGACTGATGTCTGACACATTATTTTGGAGCATTTAAACATTTATTAGACATTGGTCAAGATACTGCCTCTTTACGGCTACATTATTTAGAATAAAAAACTATTATTATTAATATTGCCATGGGCCAAATATATTTTCGAGGTTAAGGGCGCTTAGAGAAATAAATCTATTGTTGTTGTTATTATTATTATTGTGTTCATTTGTACAAAAGGTCTGGGAGAGATTATATGAACAGGTCATCTCTTTTGATACTAATGTGCCAAAACTTTACACTTTATATCTGGCCTAGACACGTAGACAGCAGCCAACATGTGGGTATAGGAGCGAATAATGAGAGCAGGGAAATGAAATGACCGACTCATAATAATGTCAAAACGTATTGCTAGATGAACAAAATACAGTCAAAGGACTCACAGTATCCAAATATATGATTTAATGGATAGCGGATCCATATATCTAAATACACTAGAACCTTGTTAATCTTAACTAATTGGAACAGAAGCTTGTTCGGATTAGTGAAAATTCAGATCAAGGGGGAGAATAGAGGGATACAACATTTTCATGAATTTTAAATTACGGTTGAATGAGTTTTTAATATTGCGCATTTGTGCTACATCATTCTTAGCCCAGTGGTGGAAAGCTTAGCCAGTACTAATGTACCGTTGTCCAGGGGACACCTGAATGTACTAGTAGTACATCCTTTCTGTGGAGGTTCTTTCCATGTCTCGGTGAGATGAGGTGATGGTGATACTGAGTATATAAGGTGGAACTAGTGATAAAATCATTAATAAATACATATCTTAAGCTTTATAAAAATACCATATATGAAATTCTTACCCAGTTGTCTTTATATTTCCTTCAAACCATCTTAAACTTGATAGATCACCTCTTGTGGTCACATTTACATAACAATGAGGGACTTTAATTGCTGGATTTTCCTGCAATGCCAAGTGACGAAAGCTTCCCCAGTCACCATTCTTATAAACATTTGCCACTAAATCTTTCTTAAGTTGATCACTGTACAGTGGCTCTTCTAGGCTGAAGGGTGGGGCCTTAGGATCCAGTATAAACACAACTCTGTAACAAGGAAATATAGTGAAAAAGTATTTTTCTATTTAGTGAAAGATAATTAGCTTTTTTTCATTTACTTTTGTACAGGAAATTTAACAATAAGTGATAATAGGTGAACTAAGGCGGATAATTGTGATAAAAGGAAATCAGATATGCAAGTGTTGTTTACATGTGATAGTTGTGTATGTAGATCTGACAGCTTAGCTCAGTCAGTATCGTGTCTGTCTAATGAGCTAAGGGTCCCGGGTTTGATTCCCGGCAAGACCAAAAAATGTATCAATGGTGAACTGTGGGTTTACCTTTCACAGTGATGAATTAATGGCCGGGGACTATATGTTTTGCCTGTCCTAGTCTTAAGTTAGATTACAAGGCATATGAAGCTACGACAGGACTAGCAAGCCAGGAGTGGAAAATATATGGCTTGGATAAAAAACTTACCCAGGACACAGGCTGGAAACAGTAGTGGATATAAAGTGAAAAGTTGTGTATGTAGAGGGATAGTGCAGGCGCTCTGAGTAGTTGAGTATGCAAAATGTGAGGAACAACAACTATGTTCAGATTCTTATACCTGAGTCTCAAAACAATGGAAAAAACCCATCTTGCCGGCAGCTGCGGCGAGGAAAGGGGATAACAAAAATTGAACCAAAAAAGGGACCGGCAAGATCCGTATTGTTAATCTTTGAGCTATTCTCAACTAAAATCTATTGGCGGAATTCGGTCCTCATATTTTGCATACTCACTTCCCTCTAGCGCCCGGTCTAGGAGAAAGATTACAATATTTCAGTGGTGGTGGAACATTGTGTGTGTGTGTGTGTGTGTGTGTGTGTGTGTGTGTGTGTGTTTTTGAAAATAAGATTATAAAAATTATGTTAATTTTATAAACTATATGGCATAATCTTCTCCAGAAATCTTTGGAAATTTGGATGCCCCATAAAGCTATTTCGAGTGATCCTCACCTTAATTTTTTGTGACAATAAGGTATCTCAAGATTACAGTGGTTCTCAAACTACTGGTGGTCAGGGATGGTGTGCTAGTTGGTCTGATCATGGGACCACAGGAAAATGAATGGTATGACACAACCGTATTTGTTTGCTTAAATAAGCTATTAAATGTAGTTTGAGACTAAGTTTTCAAGAATAACTAAGCAATAATATAACCTCTAATTAGATTTACTATACTAGCATGTAAAGACTTCCCAGTAATCCATTTTAAACGAAATCGTCGTGCCAAATTTCGAAAATTACTCATCATTAAACTATTCTTTATTTGAGGGTTTCAATCTATTTTAAAAAAACATCCCGAGGACAGACAGAAGTGTTTTTGGGCTATGAAACACATAAAACAAAGATTTATCATATTCTCAAGGTCAAAAATTTTCACAGATACAATATTGTTTCTCTTTATTAGAAAGTAAAAGTGTAATAAATCCAAAGAGTAGAATTTTGACAGGCTAACTCCGCTATACTTCGTTCCACAAGTACAGTCCAGTTTTTATAGGAAGAGCCAACATTCATAAAATGTTACTACATTACACTCATAAATGTGATTTTATTAATAATATATCTCAAAAGTGACAGATCATATGATTTAACAGTAGATTTAATATCGTTTATAGCTGTTATATACTTCTAGAAACTATATGGAGTAGTATATACATGGCACATTTTTGTAAATTGAATGCCTTTAAAAGTTATTTGTAGATTGTCATTAATTTGAAGTGGTTCTTCTCCCAATTTTCAGAAATCAGACTTATTTAAACGCTATTTAAAGTAGTCTTCCCTTTGAATTTTTTGAAATATGGATGCCTCAAGAAACTATTTTAAATAGTCCTTACCCATTTTTTTTTTTTTTTAATTTAGATTTCCTGGAAATTATATGAAGAGGCCTTCCTCTAAATTTTTTTTTAAATTTGGATGAACCTAGAAGCTATTAAGAGTGCTCCTCGCCAGATATATATTTTTTCTATAGCTATATCCCTCTGGAAGCTATTTGAAGTAGTCTTCTCAGGAAAATTGCACCACTCCCTCACATTGCTATAATTTCTTACCTATAAGAAAAGGTTTATATGCTTACCAGTTGTACTGGAGATCCCACAGAATGTGTTTCACCAATTTATATTTAAGTGACTGTTGATGGATTTACTTTAGTTTAGACAGGTTTAAATCTCTGATTGCCAATATTTTCACTAGACTAAAAATAACCGTTTAAGAGATAAACTAAATAGTGTTCCAACTCCTTAAATGGTGTATTGTTTGTACCTCGCTATTTCTCCACCGGGTTCTCTCCTGATGCAGTTGAAGAGACCCATTATCCCATTGAAAGGTTCGTTCTCAGCCACCAACACAATGCGTTTAGTTGGACTAATATCCTTCAAAGCTGTTTGAACAGCTGGCAGCCAGCTGTACGATGTCTCTGTGATAGGAATCACAACAGTGCTCAACACTTGAGCTACCTATGTATGAAAAAACAAACTGTTTAGAGTCCATCCAAAGCATTTGAAGAATTTTATATTTTTGTAAAGTGAAACAAAAACTAGATTGGCTGTCGAAAATAATTTTTCTATCCATATATTTTCACTAGTGTAAAGCCCATTAATACTGTATACATTTTTCCATTGAGATGTCAAAAAAGGAGAACATGTGTATCCAATGAGGTAGCAAGAACCAGTTGTCGAATTTAAGTGTGGTTTTCTGTAGTCCTCATTGGAAAACAAGAAAATTTATAAGTGTGAAACCTTTTTATTATGTTAAAAAAAATTAAAATAAATGGGCTACTTAAAGATGAAAATCTATTTCCCTGAATCCAATTTCACTGTTGTTAAATAAAAACATTCAGAAAACTGCACTATGATTAAATCTTTGGTTTATGCACAACCATCTATATGTTACCGTCCAAACTAGATTGGACTAGGCCAAATTAATACATCCTGAGAGCCTTAGAATTTAGCCTTGTCTAAATTAGTTAATCCTGAAATTTTGGTCAAAGCATAGGATAAACAAGTATGGAGTACAATTTTATTAGATAAAACCAGGTTTATGTAAAATTAGGTTAGGTTAGGTTAGTTTAGTTTAACTAACAATATTTGCGCATGAACTGTGCATTATGAAACATGTCCAAGGTCGATTCATTTTATAGATTAAGAAGGATGAAAACTAGTCCTGCTTAGAAACATCAGGTTATATCGGTTTATCCTACAAGCGGCAGGAAATATCAATTTGGCCTAGTCCGTTCTAGTTTGTCATTAAATCGGGTTTGGACGGTAACATATATAATTTCACTGTCCCACAACAATACCAGACACTATATTAGAAAAGTCAAAAGGTTGAGCAATGCAGTAAATCTCACCTTGCGTAGAAGAATAATTCTTTCATTATCAACCACCTGGTCAAAAATAATTTCAAGGCCAGAGTCTAATTGATAATCAATCTTGTCCGGTTTTTCTCTTGCTATTAAACAACCTTTTTCCGAAAGTGCTCCCAACGCAGTCTGCAAAACTTCAGTTCGTCCAAGAATATTGGTAGCCACAATCAAAAGGCTGTTTTGTTCTCCGGATAACTTACGATCTGCCACTTGAATCGCTGAACCAAGTTCAGCAGCCTTCTCATTGGTAGGTGGTGCCAAAACATTAATTTCCGCCTGGAAATATTTCAAATTCAGATCAAAATAAAAACCTCTGCTTGATACTAAATAAATTTGTGTTTAGTGTAACCTGTAAACCAATCAATTTTATCATCGGCTTTAAAACTGGAGCGGGTGAAGAGCTGGACCATAGCATACGGAGAGAAGGAAGGGAATGCAAGTTAAGATTAGTATCTTAATATTAATAGTATCCATACAGCTATCTGTAGTAATATGTGCTTACTTGAGCAATAGACTGACTTAGAAAGAATTTCAAAAGAATCTTATGATTATTTTCAAGGAGTTGATTTGAAGAATTTTTAGCTGTTACTAGGTTGTTATTGAAGATTGTTTGGAAAAATACATATTTTTTTCAAATAATTTTTGTAACTTATTAATTTGAACACTTAGATACAAACACTGACTTTCAACGACAATATTAAAAATATGTTTTTGCTCTGTGTGGTGAAACTACTTTTTTTTTAAAAGTTCTAAATATGGGTCATAAATGACTCAACTTAAGGAGTAGAGCTAGATGAAGAGGGCTTCTTAAAGGAAATGCATTCACATTAGTGTTGAAAATTGTTGAAATGTTGAAATCCGGTTCAGAAATCTCAAGTAGTATAATCTTCATAAACCAGGAGGTTCACTTTGGCATGTACCTGAATTAATGGTAAATCTCCTAAAATGAATGCTATTTCTGGAGAAAGTATTTCTGCATCACTGGGTGTTTCCGAATCTATCAGCTCAACTGATTTCACTTTAATTCCAAGTTGGTTTTCCAGGGCAATATGGACACAAACTCGAATGATTTCCTTAAATGTCAGAGGAGGATCCATTGGGGCTGAGTTGGGTACAAATTGGTATTTCTCGAGTACAGGCTCTCCAAGTGGTTTGCGTCGTGTGATACCGCTTGCTTTCAAACCCCTTATCTCCACACCTCCAGAACGTATAATGCACACATCTTTGTAAGCATAAACAGGATAATCTGAAATAGTTACAATATTTTATATATTATTCTGTGTTTATTTGTTATGAATTTAACACCAATCAAATCTATATTTTATTGTTTAAATTAGCCATGGTTGAATAGAAACATCTTACGTTTTTCCTCTCCTAATGTTTGAAGTATACTTTGATGCGCCTTAGGATCAATTGTTAATTTATCTATTGAGGTTGGTACGAAAAGGCCTCTTGTATCTTCTTGAAGAATTTGCATCTGAAGCATATTGTCCATGAATGCCACCCAGTTGTCAGACCATTGAACTTTTCCAGTAGTACCTAAAACAATGGGGGAAAATTGTAATATTATTAATCAAATACACTTTATCTTTAAACCTTGCCGAGACCTTGCCCCATCTAATTTTAATTATGTTTATCATGCTGATCTATGCTCATTAATATATTGTAAATAAATTTTTGTCTCAAGTGAGTTGAATCAATTTTTTTTAGCACCATGTCTACCTGTTCAGATTATACTCATTGAATCAAGGGGATTGTATCCTAAATCACAAATATTTTTGGCTGAGGGGGGAAGTGGTTGACCTCCCATTATCCATGTATTTAATTAACCTACTAAAACTAAAATGAAGTTTAGTAACTTACCCAAATTATCAGCACATACAAGGCCTCTGAAAAGCCCACTGTAGTTGTAGCCTCGAAGACGAAGTTCTTTGTAAATGTCTCTGCCAGAAAACTCAATGAGATCTTGCCCTTCAACTGGTTCCAACGGTTCGAGGTCCGCCATCTCATCAGATGGGTTCTTCGGAATGAAGCATCGACCAGTGACAATGGCTGCTCCTCCTTCCACAACTTCAAAGTTACCACTGCCTTTCTGTACCATTATGATGAATTCAATATTTCCTAAAACAAATTAACAATATTTTACTAAGAGATTTTAATATGAAAAAAAAAAACTTTCATGCAGTATCTGCTGTTGCTCTGTTACAGATTTATTCAAATTCTAACCACTCGGGGAACTCATCAAGGCTTATAAACCCAAATGGCCCATGTGAAAGCAAAAATAGTCATGAATATATTTTATACAATTCAGTAACAGATATGCTACCTACTTCAAATACTGTGAAACATTTCTGAATATTTAGTTTTATCATATTATTATTATTATTATTTATTTTTTTCAAAATTAATGTTGAGAAATACATAGCACCTACATGAAAACAAGTTATGATTTATGTTATTACAACCCAAATTTTTGTTAAATTGTTTTGTTTCTTTCTTTGGTTTTGCGTTGTAGGCCTACCTTTCTCAGAGTAAACGTAATTTATTTTTAAAACTTTTAAATCTTAAATGATAATTTTAAAAAAATAAGCAAATAAATAATTCTGATCACTAATTATTTAGTGCCGTGTTTAATGAGACTAGATTAGCACTAATGTATAGTTTACCAGTACAACACTGCTGATATTGTAAATCACGTGTTTCCAACATTGTGTAGTCTATTAGTAAAACAATTCCTGATAGAATATATTACAAACACAACACACCGTTGTACTTTAAAGATATAACACTGAAGCAACTTAGTCTCAGCAGGCCACATTAACTGTTAATTATTAGTTATTTCGGTACCACACCAACTACACCCAAAGTATCTGCTTTGCATTAATTTCACTTTGTCCAAACTTTAATGAGCTGCATTTATTATCTATCTTAGCATAGTAAACAAATATTATTGGGATCATATTGTGTTATATGGCATGTGGAAACATAATAATAGGACCATTGAAAATAAAGTATGTTAATAATTTATTGTAAATTATTTTTGCCATCTTTGACAATACTTAAGGTCAAAACCTTTGAAGACTTCTAAAGCCAGAATTCATAACAAGGAAGAAATAGTTATTACAAAATGATACATATAAGTGCCTAAAATAGATTTAGGCAAATAAAGCAATGCTTGAAGAGCTTATAATAAAGGCATAAGTTTAAGTAAATTGTCTTGTATCTGGAGGAGATAAAATTTGATTGGTATATCTATTGAACAGATTTCAAACTATGCACCAAACTCATTCTAATGCAAATTAATATATTAACCCTTCCAAGGAGAAAAACGTTAAGTTCCATATATAACTATTCTTACAAATTTACAAATGTATGTTTTGACTCCCATTCTAGGTAGACATTTCGAAGCAGGTATTTTTAGTTCAAATCTCGAATCCAAGCAAATATCATTCGCGAATTGTCGAATCAAATCATATTTTAGTTTATTACGATAAAAATATTATGTTAAATACAAAGAGTTTGCATTAATAAGAATATAATAGATTAGTTTTGGACTTTAGTCCTATATAATAAGTTATTAATTATTATGTATAGTTTTTAAGTTCTTCAACATGTTCATGCAAAAATAGTTCACCTCGTTGAAGTTAAGCATTACAGAGCACCAAATGTTGTGGTGATTATAAAATACCAGTACTTCGATATATATCTTCAGTCCTCAAAGTTAACACATTTGTTATTTACTATAGGTTATATGAAGGTTTAATGAAGACTGTTATTGGGAAAATAGTCCGGCTTATTTTCTGGTCACCTGTACTTTACCTCACAAGAAATGTTATTTAAGATATTTTAATATATAAGATTCAAATAGCCGAAGCTATTATTTATGTTTTTAGTGACGAATTCTCCATCTAGATATCATATTCTTAAAATTGCAAAATGACACCTGGACACGGGAATTGAACCCGGGACCTTAGGCTTAGTGGGCCAATGCTCTAACCACTGAGCTATCCAAGAATCGTCCCGTGCTCAGCGTCATTCTTCAATCATATTTTAACATATTTTAGGGACATTGTGAGATTTGCAATGGCCTAAAGCCCCATAATTACTATGGGTTGATTTGAGTTATTGAACCAAATAATATAAAATTTGAATCAATATTGATGTTAACAAACTTCAAAGAACTCTTATTTTAGGTAATTAATCCCACCATATGATTTACGCCATTCCGAGCAAACGAATGTGATCAATCTTTAGTATCAAGTTTTAATAAGCTCAATAAACAAAATTTTTAAAGTTTTTCTCCTTATGGAAAATTTAATTTTCTCTTGAGTCATAATCCCATAAGCTTTATTGATAGTGTGTAGTGTTTGCTAAGTTTGTTGTAACGTATTTTTAAATTTTTCTAATGAAGATGTAATTGTACATTATGTGTGAAGTTTTAGAGTCAGTATCCTCGACAAGAGTTAAAATATTTAGAGTTCGATCTTCCTTTCTTTAAAGAAAGGTATTTTTCTTAGAATGGATATTTCACTTTTTTTTTTTATAAAAATAACACTTTCAAGGGGTTTCCTTTACAAGTATTCAATAATTATGAGAAATGTATATAAAACAATTTTAACTTTAATCTATACAAGTTGTCATAATCATTTTAGTTAGTTTTTTTTTTTTTCAGGGGGAATTGAAATTGTTTTCTTCTGGTCCTCAAGTATGATAGTCCACCCCATATTGAAATAATTAATTTTCTTTATGTTAGGGGTCGTTCAATATGATTTATCATCTGAGATCTTCTTCTTCTTGAACTTATAATCATTTGTACCCGGCCTGACCTCACATAACAAGAAGACTAAGACTATTTTTTTTTAGAACCGTGTCCTACTACCAATTAGAGTTGTACACTTCCTTTGACATTATTAGTATTAGAAACAAAGCCTTTCATAACGGTTTGGGTTGATCATGATATGAAGCACAAATCAAAGTCTTGGACCCTTAAAGTGCATTCATTATATCTACAGTAGCCCCATGGCTTCTTTGGTGCTGAATGACAGCTGCTAAACACATGTTTTTGCAGATTATATGGTTCGGCGTAGGGATACATAATTTGGTCTGGTATCTTTTCAGAGCTGTCAGCTGTGAACTGTGAGCTGTCAGTCAGCACCAAAGAAGCCATGGGGCTTCTGTAACTTTCATAGAAACCTTGATGGAAGTAAGAGTTTACCTTCTTTTGGAATATTTGTAGCACGTTGGAAACGAATGTTTTCAAAAACGATTGGAACATCAGTGTAGAGCTGACCATTCATCAAACCGATGGACTCCCAAACCAGGGCCTGGAATAGAATGGAGCGTGACACAGTCATATGGGATTCTGTCCAGAGAATGATGTTCTTGATGTGCTGGTGCATGTTTTTAAAAATGTTGTTCCCATTCTATATTTGGTATAATCGACCATTACTTAGGAAATATAATTTATGTTGATGATATTCACCAATCATGAACATCTACTACTAATAAAATAACACTAGAGACACAATTATCTGGCCTTCGGCTATCTGGCCCTCTGTATTATCCAGCGCCCTGTACTATCCAGGCAGGTTCTCTGGGTTAACAAGTGTGTTTTAAAATAAACAAACCGTTACATGTCCAGTGTAAAACATTTACTCAATTTATAATTTTATCCATTTGACGCTCTATTTTCACTTTTTATTGCTTTATAGCTGATGTTCCATTTACAAATTAAAGTATTGTATGGTAAAGATTTTAAAATTTTCTCTCTCATTTAAATTTTAATGTTCCCCTTCCATTACTGTATTCCTATTTTACATCACAATCAGAAAATGGGCAAATTCTATTAAAACAAAGTTAAATGTTCTGTTGAAATTAAAAAATGTAAGCAAACCTGTACTAAAAATTATCTACACTCGGATTCTGTATTATTCTGTTTTTCCGTTATACGGCCCGGATTGCCGCCTGACACTTTAGGCCGGTTAATCACTACTCTAGTGTTATATGCACCCACTTTTTTGGTTGACAAATTTGAATGTGTATATATTTGATTCAATACAAATGATCCTATAGGAATGTATATGGTAAAGTGTAAAGATAAAAATGTTTTCTCACAAGGTATCCTGTAGCAGGGAAGAGATTTCTGCCGTCAATAACATGGCCAGCATGGAACTGCCAGTCCTCATCAGCGATGTTTATCACTACAGTTCGCTCCCCAGACTTAATTTTCTCCTGTAAAAACACAAACATCCTACTCAATGATGTGGTTAGACATACACAATAAAGTTGGAAATTCTATGTAAATAAATATACAGACTAAACTAGCCGGTGGAAGACACATTTAACAATTCTGGAATTATTATGTGGCTAAACAGTTTATATTTTGTGGCTCAAAACGGCCATCTAAAATATGTATCAGACTTGTGTAACTCCACCAATACACTAAATAAAGATTGACCTTAGCAAGACAATAAATCCAGCTAGAATAACTGTGTGGTTAAGTAATTTTATGATACTCGTGACTGTGAAAACGGGATGTAGATTAATTAAGCTAAGGGAATAGATATAGGTAAGGTAAAAACATTTAGATTAGCCTACATTTATGACACCTGGCTGAGTTTCAAAACCCAATCTCCCCACCCCCATGAAAACAAAATAAATGAGCTTTACATTTAGACTGTGTGCCCACCAATGAGGGTATTAAAATACATTAAAAATATCAAATATAATCCCAATTTCTAATCGCAAACTGTCAATATGCTGTTTTTTGGCTGTAGTGTGAATAAACTTGAAATATTCCAATGAAAATGATCTCAAACTTCTGAGGTTTAAGAAAACAAATGATTTACTAACCTGCATTCTGTAAGATGTGACATACCAATCCTCAGAATGTTCCCAGCGTATTAATGGGGCAATCATAGGTGTACTTCTACTGACAGGGTACTTCACCTCAGGGTAGAGCTCTGCTAGTTGGGGTTGACCTCCCATTTCATAAAGTCTAAAATCATTAACATTTTATTTTCACTGTGCACTGCATCTTACTACCTGTCCAGTCTAGATATATGTATATTCTTTAACGTAATTTAATCATAACTATGGTTAATTATTCCTGTACATACTTTCCAATCAAAGCTAGAAAGCTTTCCAAAAGATCGTTGGGGTTTTTCTCAGTCAACGCCAGATTGACGATATTTTTATGGAGTGATTGTTGCAGAGCTTGTTGTAGTATTCCGTGAGGTGCTATCTCAAATGTAACAGAATCATTTGGTATCAGCTCAAGAGCTTCCTCGAAGAGGACTGGACTCAGCAAGTTGTTGGTGAGGTATTCAGCTGAGCACAATTTGGCCAGAGGTGCTTCCCAAGAACTTTCTGCAATGGACGTGCTGATCCAACGAGATGACCTTTCTCGTGGATGTGATATTATCTTGAAACAAAGATAATTATAAAATATCATATACTGCAAATTTATTCTGTTAATTTAGTTTTGACGATGTTATTGCATCCTTGAATATTTTTAGTCACCCAGAACAATGATTCCTCACCATGGGAGAATACCAATTTCTTGAATGATACATTGTCCAATCTTGCCGAGAATCTAATTCAAAATCCTTATTTAATTAGAGAGACAAGCTGCAGATTGACTGAAGGAGTTAAACATAGTAAGGCTATCTACTGTACCTGTTTCAAGTATTTGAGGAGTCTTGGGGCAGCTGCAGCAACATAGCGAGAGTGGAAAGGGATGTCAAAATTTTCCAAGTGTTTGATCGAGACCCCATTTCTTGACAGGTCTGCTTCTAGATGTGCTAGAACGTTGCTAGGACCAGCAACAGTGCAACTGTCTGGGGAATTGTGGGAAACCAAATCAATCTCTTTAGGAAGCAATTTCCTCACTTCTTCTTGTCCTAAACCTAAAACACAGAGACAAACAAATCCATGAAAACCATATTTAATCTTTATTTCAATTAATATTTTATAGATGGTTAATATGGAATAAATCCCTCCCCATTTTTAAGTTTTTAGAGTAGTGATTATATGGCTAAGAAATTCTGGTTTAATCAGCTAACTATAGCTATGAATGTGTAGTATTAAACATACTGCACTCGATTAAGTTAGTTTGTAGGTTGTGTGCTGATAAAATGAGTGTTTCAAAGGACTATTCATAATACTTAGCACCACGTCTTACTACCCGTTCGAGTTATATGCTTAAGTACTAATTACACTAATAGGTTAGGAATTGGGAAGGTTGAATATAGAGTAAGTGAACCGGTATTTGCATGGAGGGAAAGTTTAAAACTATTTAGGAAAAAACACCCCAGTTCACCCGAGCAAGATTCGTACATCGATCTCTCCATCCTCGGCAGTCTAGCTCAACACGAAACTAGCGCGTTAGCTAACTACGCCACTGAGGTGGGTGACTATTTATAATTTATCAGTAGGACCAACACCGTAAATGAATTTAGTTCTTGAGCATCTCAAGGGCTTTTCTCTGCAAAGTTAAATAGGATAATCATAAGTGTTGGTTATGAATGTGCTTAGGAATCTCTTTCCCGATGAACTTAGAGATAATAAGTTTAGGGTCAAATGCTCTCCCCGAATGCTTTATGATGGGCGCACGGCCAGTGTAACTGAATTTCAAATATATTTTAAGGTACTAAAATGTGTGGGATGTATCTTATTGAACAGATCCATCGTCATTAACTTGTTAGTGATTAAAAGGATGATTTTTACGCTTGGAACTAGTATTGGACAAGATGAATCTGCATTTATTATCTTTGTGAAGCTTCAAGTGTTTTAATACAGATAGCTCTCTACAGAAATAAAAATGAGGAAGTGAAAGTGTGTGGGACGCAATGAATTAAGTAAAGATGAAAAGGGTGAAGAGTGTAAAACATCTTCAAAGAGTGAATGAGGTCAAGGTTAGTGGTAGAGAAAAGATTTAATAAGTAAAGGGAAACAGGAGTTGTTCTATATGTGTGTAAGAGACCTGGTATTGAGAAAAGAAGTGCCCTTGAAGTGTAAGGAAGTGTTGTACATGGCGTACTTTGTACCCATTGTCACACATGCAGCAGATACACGGTAATTGAATGTAAGAGAGACTAGGAAAGTGGAGGCCATGGGAATGAAGTTTGTGAGGAACATGTTAGCTGTCATGAGGAGAAACAGGATAAGGAATGAAGCTATTCAGTAAAGAGCTGGAGTACATAAGATAGTAGAGGAAGCAAGGCTGAGATAGTATGGTCATGTGATGAGGATAAAAAATGAGAGAATACCAAAGAGAATGATGGAGATGAAATGTAGGAAAAAAACAAGGGGGACCAAGATAGAGATGGGAGAAGCAGATAACAAAAAGTGTGCAAGTGAGAAGAGATGAATGGGAGCGATTAAAGGAGGAAGAATAGTGGGGAGATAGAGGAAGATGGAGGCATTTTACTAAGCTGACCCGGCCACAGGCTGTAAACAGCTGATGATGATTTCTCTACAGCCTTGCATTGGGACAATATATTCCTAGCAGCAAGTGAACCAAATGTACCCTTGTTCAGTTATGAGAGTCACAGAATCAATTTAAATGGTTATCCATTATCTGTTGATGAGTGATACTTTTCAACACATTAACACAATACCAGACATACACAATTATCACACTTGAATATTTCAATTTTTTTTAGCGCCGCGTTTGACTACCTGTTAAGCTGCTGTACTAGTTATACTAATGAGTTCGGGATGAAGAAGGTTAAATTTAATGGAAGTTTACTCGCATTTGAGTGGAGGGAGAGTGTAAAAACCACACTCATTACACCTGAACAGGAATCAAACCTTGATCTCCCTGTCATCCCCATTTTAGTCTATTGTGAGAGTGTTGTCAGAGACCACGCAACCACCAAAGCAGTATATTTTAATAATATTCATGTATTGTATGGGTTACATACTAAGCGCGGTACTCGAAAGAAGTTATGGAAATAACACATGGAGTGTTCTACATTGATTTTAATCCAGTTTACAATATGAATATTCATTAACTAACCAATTTCAATTGAAGAACCTTTGATTGACTTGGTTTCAACCAATACCAAAGCATAAGAGTATGCAGCAAGGATAGTCTGTTCTGCTGATAAACATCCATCAGCGTATGCTGCGGCCAGTTCTCCAATGGAATGGCCAATAATACCATCAGGTGTGAGGTTGAGAATTTTGAGCACATCCACTATACCAATCTAGTCAAAGTAATAACAGTTTTGAATTCACATAGTAATACAATAACAATACAAGAAAAAAGTATCTAATATGCTTTTCATACCAGTATCATTTGAAGAATCAATTCTTAGAGATATACAGTAAGATGTTATCAAATAAATAATTGCATTTCTATCAAGCAATAAATATCAATTAAATTCAAAAATATAATATAATAGGACATTTGATAAATCAAATATTTTAACTAAGTAGAATTAACAAAAAAAACAATATCCATTATTTAAAATCTAAAAGATTAGAAATTAAATGGTTTTACTTAATTAATATACCCTAATTCTCATGTCATGTGCAAGCATAGGCCTATACATTTCCATTCATGTCCATGATAGGGATTAAAAGAATGTAAAATGTCTAAATATTTAAATAAAAATCCATTCAAGATAGAGGCTGATAAGATATTTGTAAAATAGTTGACATTTGAAGAAAAAGAGCGTGGGGACATATTTAAAACCCATTATAATATTAAAGACGGGATACACAACTATAATTAGATTTTCTCATATCATAGTTTTTAAGTGTTTTTTTTTTCTTGGGCTGCAGTACATATTTTCAAGTACTCTAATTTTGAAACAATAATAAGAGTAATTCAATTTTGTTATTGATGTTATTTTGTCATCATTTTAACACAAGTGAAGTTACTAGTGTCAATAACCACAATTTATATTGAGCTCCGAACACCCATTATAAGTGCTTCACCTCATGTTTAACAAGAACACCAGAAATCGTTATGCTACACTAGTACAAACTATCACTAGGTCATCATTAGCAAGCTATTAATGGTCCAGTGATGAACCAGCACTAGCCTGTAAATGGTTTGCCACCAATATACCACGATTTTTTGACCAGCCATGATTGGGTTCTTCAACCGGCCAACCACCCAATCTCATCACATATGCAAATATTGGAAAACCATTGTTTTATTTTAACTCTACTGCCAATGATGTAATGTAATTATTTTATCAGCATGTACTAAAAACTGTTAATATGACTATCAACTATAGAAGAGAGTGAGTGGTTGTAATAAGTGTAGTCTGAGATACTAAAAATAAAAAATAAACTATTTTGTGATAAGCGATGGTTGAGCTGTTATAAAAAACCTACTAACACCTTTATTACTAGATATTTTAAAGATATGTGTTTGGAAGTAGGTACATGAAAGGTGCAAAAACAATTTAGCTTTTACAATAAGAAGAAGAACACATTCACACTTTATATTGCTGCCATTGGACAAAGAGGCCTCTTAAAGAAAACCGATTGTCACCACCTAATCCCCCGACCTAGGTTTCATTCAATCGGAACTCATCTGGGAGGAGTGTGAAATGTGCAACAAAACTTCCTAAAAGAGGAAACCAAGAAACATAAAGGGGAGAAAAAGGAAATTGGTAAAGAAAAAAAGGACACTTATATAGGAACATGTAAATGGAACATAAAGGACATTTATAGATAAATAAACTCACTTGAACTGCTGTAATTCCGACTAAGCTATTCAATATGTTGTCCTGGGCGCTCTTGTTTCCGTCTTGAATTATTTTGAAAATGTCAATACCCTTATTATTGAGTACCTCATGACATTTTTCAATGGCTGAAGTAAATGTTGGTAGTCGCAGTAGAGATTTTCCCATGGCAGGGTATTGGCTTCCCAAGCCAGAGAAGATAAACCAACTGGACCGGGCAGCATTGGGGTAGTACTGAGGACAACATAAACCCTGATGTTTAAACCAAGTCCACTTCCGACCAGCATTGATTGAAAGGCACTAAAATTGGGCATTCTAGAAATACGTTTTATAACTTTATAAAAAATATTAAATGAATTTTAGTTAAAATGTTTATGTGGTAAAATTAACAGTTTATTTAAAACCTAACCTAACCCCCGTTTTTCAAATAGTCTAACTTAATACATGTTGGGATTGGAGTATATTTTTGTTATGTTGGTTTATATATATACATTCAAAACAATTTTGATTGACCTAAAGCTGCTATCCCAAGTAGAATTAAAGATTACAATTGAACATTATTTATTTAAGTTTTAATTTGTTTATTGATTTTTCATTCAAGATGTGGAGTAATATAGCATTGCGGTACTTTTCCTATTGTACTGTCTATGCCCCATTATCTAAGATAAAGTTTATTTTGCATTTTTTTATAGCTTTATAAATGCAGGTAATAACATGAATGAAGGTACTTTTCTTCATTGGAAGCCAATTGATTGAGTGATCTAGATACAAACCTGTTTTGGTATTATATTCCATTTAAATGTGTAATAGCCTTGTAAAACTTGTTAACAAATAATAATATATTTTTATTGGAACAACTGGGATCTACTATCAAGAACACTTTATTTATGCTTCAACTGGGGAAACATTTCTAACAAAATACAATTTGTATAAAGCATATAACCCTAATGGTGCTAAAAAAAATTGTATAAAACATAATGTGAGTAACATTCAAATATTCACCTACCTGAATATCTCTGATGGGTTTGTCCTGACCTGGAAAGATTAGTGTATAGCCTCGATATATGTGACCAGGAAAATTACTCGAATAGAGGTCGTGAAGCAATTTTACAAATTCCACATCCACTGGCCTTGTTTCAAGCTGTAAACAATATAAACTCATCATTTCAAATTCACACAAAACACCCACAGTAAATAAGCTTTAATTATATGTAATTATCCTTAAATTATGATCATTTATTAAATGACAGATAAAAAGCTGAGTCATAAAAAATAATGGGCACTTTTATTATGTGTGAAATATTTTTAAATATTCTGCATTGATAGATTAACGTTGAACATTTTATATAAAACATGTAAAATATATATATTGTAAAATGTGGGAAAATAAATTATTATCTGACCTGACAATTTTCTTACTTTAACCTTAAAATTATATTCTTGTTTCAATTACATACCATTGTATTAATTGAACAATGTGTTGCCAAAGTATAACTTTAAAATAATAAGCTTTACGGATATGTTTTACTCATAGCCTCCTATGTCGCAAAATTAGGGTGAGACAGGTTGGGTATGGGCCTTGGGTGCCAAATTTATTAGCAATATTAAAAGTTTTAATATTTTAACAATATAAAAATTTGTTTTATTTTTATTATTTTGTAACCAGTATCCTATACAAAATGAGTAACCAGTTTGAGTATCAATATAAAAATTCAGCCAAAATTTAAAGAACAGTTTTCAAGGGACGTCATTTTTTTTTATTTGCCCCTGGCGCCATCAAATCTAGTTACAATTTTGTGTGTTGGGTTTCCATATCTATATATTTGCAGGTGAGGGCTTGATAAAGTATATTGTAGAGCAACATTCTAAAGAGTGTGAATTTATTGACCTGTGTTGACATGATAAATCGCAAGAGATCCCTTACTCAGCCCGAAGTAACAAGAAGACTTGTGATCATAAAATGTAAAACAAAGTCACTTTACAAAATAATTAATTCTTGGAACTTTCTTTGAAAGAGTATTAAAATATATTCATTATTAAAATTAAATTAGTAGATTTAAGTGTGTCTTTGGATGTTTTATTTTAACTGTGAGAGATTGAGCTTGATTTCCTGAGTTGTTTTTTGTCCTCATTGAAGTTTCCCATCCTTTGTATAGGCGAATTCTATCCTGTTTCTCTCATATTTACTTTCCTAGCATGTTCCCTTGGATTAGTATATATTTATAACACTAGAAATTTTAACTACTATAAAATTATATAAATAATTTAAATTCCTCTTTTTAAAGTTAGGTGCATATTTACATCATTAAGGATGGTATGGACAGCTTCTTCTGTTCTGCCTGATGCAACGACCAGACGTGGAAGTGAATCCTGTGGAGCTGAACCATTCACTTTGGTCTTCTCATTCCAATGGAGAAGAACGTGGCAGTTTGCTCCCCCGAAACCAAAAGAATTGATCCCGACCCAGCCATTTGTTAAAGGTTCTCTTTCAGTTACAACCTAGCGACAAATAAAATGTTAATGAATGTTATGCTATTAACTCAACTTATTATTAGTGAATGTTTTTTTGAAATCTTGACACATGAAAGTCTAAAATATTATTTTTTAACAATGAAGGTAGGCAAATAGTTTTTTACTACACTAAATGGGTTAATAAACAGAAATTAGTTAAAGAAGCATGGTCAAAGAGAAAAAATAATTTCCATTTCATACCAGTCCTGCGCTACTCGAGATAAAAACACAACTTATTCCTTTGTTTTAATTTCAAAATCATGAGAATCGTTAAGTAAACATTTCAAAATATGACTCAGGAAGCTTAGTGTAAAGTTACCAACTCTCTCTCCAACACTTTCTATTAAAAAATTTGTATTTATGTATGTGCAACTTCAACACATTTAGAATTAAAATCACAGGGAGTTCATCTGAACCAACAATTTTAAGAAGTTTATAAACACCAAATAGATTCATTATTATTGTTGTTTTTGATCTTATTATCACATGAATCAGGCTTGCAATTAACTGAATTTCCGGTGATGGGGAGTTCTAAGTTTGAATCTCAGTTTGATACTATAGAGGTGGTTTTCCACATTTGTTTTATAATTTTGGTTTTTTTCAACCCTTCTATGTATTATTTAAAATGCACTTTATCTAATCTAGCCTCCTCATTCCTATCCCTTAAATTGAGTTGTTAGCAATCATAGTTTTAAAAGTAAAAACAAATATATACAGTAAAAAACCAGATTAAAAATTGTTTGTTGCTGTGCCATTTTTATAATTACAACTGATTTAAATGATTGGTCAACTCCAGTTTGTAAAATAATTAATTAGAGAAAAATATATTATAATTCAAATGTTCAGGGGAATACTAAAATTATATATATATTTTTTCAGTTCACAAGTTGTTAAATATGACCATTTTCTCAGAAAAACTTAGATAATTTGAAAGGTTTGTTGATTATGTTCTTGTTTGAGACCAATATATTGCTATAGTTCACCTTGAGTTTTCCATTTTCCAGGGGCTCTACACCTTCTTTGGGGGTTTCAAAGTGGAGGTTTGGAGGAATGGCTCCTTCCTCCAGTGCGATGATGACTTTTGCAACAGAGCAAAGTCCTGATGCCGGTTCACTGTGGCCAATATTGGATTTGACGGAACCAATAGGCAGCGGCGTTGTCCGTCCTTTGCAGAACACTTGATCTAGGGCAGTCAATTCTTCGGGATCTCCAACCTGACACACAAATAATGGCACTTATTTAGGTGGATTATTTTGATCACTAGATAAGACTACCAACTGCTAGAAACCCTAATTCTTACCTAAATGATTTAGGGTTAAATTTATGTTACCGGACATGATGATTTAACCCAACCCATGCCAAATTGAATTGATGAGATAGATTTTCACAATCCACTTCATATCCAAGTATTTTTGACAAGTTTTATTTGTTTTTGTTTTTTTAACATTGTGTCTTTCTACCCATTCAGTTTACACGCATATGTACTGATTAATGAGTTAGGGATGGAGAAGGTTGAATTTAGGGAAAGAGTACCCACATTTTCATGGAGGGAAAATAGAATCATTTTTGAAAAACCATCTTCAGTACACCTGACTGGGATTAAAACCCCAATCTTTCTGTCACTATCATCGGCTGTTTATTCTAACATTTGGCAAGTTGGGTCTCATTGTGTGTCTTTGGATAGTGTGTTTGGCTCTGGCCAGTGATCAGGGTTGAGGGTATGGATAGTGTGTTTGGCTCTGGCCAGTGATCAGGGTCGATAGTATGGATAGTGTGTTTGACTCTGGCCAGTGATCAGGGTTGATAGTATGGATAGTGTGTTTGGCTCTGGCCAGTGATCAGGGTTGATAGTATGGATAGTGTGTCTGATACTTATCGGAATGGCAGGTTTAACGACATGGATATACATTTTTTTAGTACTACGTCTTGCTACCGTTTCGAGTTATACTTGTATGACCTAATTACCTGAATGTGTTAAGGTTGAGGAAGGTTAAATTTAGAGGAATGGTATCCATATTTTGATGGAGAAATGGTGGGGAACCATTTATAAAAAATCACCCTAGTACACCCAACCGAAATTTAAACCCTGATCTCCCCGGCAGTCCTACCTATTGTCCGAGTGATGCCTCAAACCATGTGACAATCTTGATATTGATGAGTTTAAAGTTAGTTTATAGTAATCAATGTTAAAAGGTGTCTGAAATGTGTCCTTGTGAGCAGTAATCAGTTTCATGTTTCCTCTCCAGACGTGCGCCTGCGCATATTTTTGTGAACTGACCTATACCCGCATGCCAGCTATGACAGCCGAGATTATTTTCTAATATTTGATACGTCCAATACTCACAAATAAACTAAGGGCGGGGATTCACAAATAAATAGGATTCATTCCTATCTATCTTCTGCATATTTTGTTAATTTGAGGTATTTAACGTGACTGAACCGACTGATTATATCAGCACACATCTTATAGACCAATTTAAATCTAGAACAGGTAGAACATCCAGCCCCCAGCTGTTAATTCATCACTATGAAAGGGTATACTCACATTTCACCAATGATAAACTTTTTAGCCATGCAAGGAATCGAACTTGGGACCCATAGCTCAGCAGACAGACATTCTACAGACTGAACTAAGGTGCAGGACTCTATCTACTGCAATATGACATAATCAATAGATCAAAGGTTACCTGTATAACGATATCTTACCCTTGTCCCTGTGCCGTGAGCTTCAATATAGCCCATTGTACTTGGGTCCACTCTGCATTCAGTATAAAACTCTTCCAAAAGTTTTTGCTGCATCAAACCAGAAGGATAAGTTATTCCTTGCTCCTTGTAACCGTCACAGTTAGTCTTGGCGTGGACCAAAGTGGAGTAAATACGTTTGGCATCTTTTGACTTTTGTAAGTAGACCATCACAATTGCTTCACTACGAGCATAGCCGTTCGCTAATTGGATTAAAAACATTATTAATGTTTCACTAATAAATGCAAAATAGACAATAAACATAGTTCAGTTTTGATGCAATTTGTGTATAAAATTCAAGAAACTAACAGGTAAATGAATTTCTGTCTCAAGAATAAGTAAATACATTATTTGACTACCATTTTGTGGATTATGTTAATTCCACGAGTTGAGTTCCCTTCACCCCCAAACCCGCTTTAGCTTTAACCCGCATCAGTCCAAGCTTCTACTTTCATCTCTCTGTTTTCTTTACCAGCCTTATGGCATATAACCCGAATGGGTAGTAAGACGTGATGCTAAATAAATAACAATACTATCCTTTTGAATGTACAAACATATATCCATTATCACTTTAATTTTTAGATTGATAATTAAGATACATTCTAAAGATACTTTTTAAATCTATAATGCACTGTGTTTTAAACATATCAGAGAGTACAGCCAGTTTTAGTTTGTTGTACAAGTTCCGCATCTTACTACTTGACTATGGTTCCTGTAATCTTTCTCTGAGCAAGTTAAGTACTAAGAATAGAGAAAATGCTCTTCTAGGATTCGAACTCCCATATCTCGCTCATCGGAAAGCAATATAAAACGAGATTGTTACCTTTATCTATTTATAGTTATTTAAAATTTAAATAGATTTAAAATCTCTTTTTGTTTCCAACTGGCTAACATTAATACACATTTAATTATTAACATGATTTATAAGTTAATTTTATATGTAAACATTTTAAAGAAGTAGTATGATAATTCTTTAAGAATTTAATAATATATAGGATAACACACAACTATCTATTGAGGGCATTTAGTATAATATCTACCATTGTTGTCGAAGGACTTGCATTTTCCGTCCATGCTGAGCACACCGAGCCTTGCAAACTGCAAGGACACATATGGATGAAGGCAGAGATTGCTACCCCCGACAAGGGCTGAGTCACAGTGACCATCCCGTATCGCCTTGTACGCATGCTCAAGGGCATAGAGACTCGATGAGCAGGCTGAATCCACGGTGTAGCTGGGACCTAGAACAGTCTCTAGATTAGATGATCTAAACATCTTAAAAACCAAACAAAAACTATCTATGGACATAAAAAAAGTAAAATAAATAGACAAATTAGAACTAAATAACAAAGAGAAAGAAAGATAGAGTACACATAATCATTAATAATAATTTATACAAACATTCTTACTGTATCCCAACATTTTCCCTAACATCGATAATCGAGATTACTTGCAGACATTGAGCAAGATTATGCTGGTAGGTTTTGAGAGTGGCAGCAGTTTTAATATTTAAATCAAGAACATTCCATGAACGAGCTCCAGCAACAGTAAAAGATAGAGAATATAAGATAAATTTGTGAAGAAGGATGTAAAATGTGTGGACGTCATGTGAGAGGTTACCGATATTATGATGAGCATGAAGAGGGACTAGTATATTGAGGAGATCTTGCTAGCAATATTTTCTTTGTCATTACAAGAGTATGTAGATGTTGTTTATTAGTGAGACATAGCCAATAAAGTTTGTTATAATATGTAGAAATATGGTCCTAGGATCGCAAGTCGTAGATAAATACTACGGAAAAGTTTTGAAGTTATTGTAAATTACTTGTGAGTTAAACAATAAAGTCATTGCAAAATATATCACAGTAGTCAAAGTGAGGAATATTAGAGTTTGAACAAGTAATTTTTTAAGACAAAAGGAAGACTAAAGGAAGACTAAAGTATAAATTAAGTACTTGATAATGAGTTAACAGAAAAGAGCAGTACTTTTTCCCTGATTAAAATATAACTATAGTAAAATAAACAAGTTCACTCACAATAAAGGTTTAAGGAGTTTTAAAATACATACAAAGTAAAAATTTTCCTATAGTATTTGGCCTACCTAGATTGTACAGAACAGTGTCCATTTGAGCCTGGTGGTTTTATATGTCGGATAGTATTAAAACATTGTTTGTTTACATATTGAATCTTTACTATATCATATTTAACAAGTTAGTGGAAAGTTAAAAAAAAATCTATATATTTTATACCGTTAATGCCAAGCCAATAGGAAATGCGGTTGGCTAACACAGCTCGACTGCATCCTGTGATACCGTAACCATTTATCTGAAGCTTCTCGTAGAACCAGGTCTTCTCAGTCTCGCTGAAGCAGGCACCAATGAATACTCCACATCGAGACCCACGCAATGTCCACGGATTCACTCCTAGAACAAAAACAGATCAAATATGTAATCTATACCTCATAGCGTATTTCAGAAAGCTTCTGTAGAATTTTTTTTTAAGTACGTGAAATTAAGATGAATACTTATATTGAGGAAAACCAATTTGTAAAAATATTATATATATATATACCAATTTGTAAACCAATTTGTAAAAATTATATATATATATAATATTTTTACAAATTGGTTTATAAATTGGTATAATTATATATATATATATAATATTTTTACAAATTGGTTTACAAATTGGTATAAGTTTTTTTTATATATATATATATATATATAATATTTTTATTTGTAAACCAATTTGTAAAAATATTATATATATGCAAATAAGATAATATGATTGACACATTTGTGGGCTGGATACTAATGACAATATGCAAATCATATGATATTATATCAACTTATAATTTTATTATGTTTGTAATGATACTGATTTGGACCCCTCTTATATATTAAAAAAGTCATGAGTGAAGTGCATTTTTCTTTAAAGAACTGTATGTAAAATTTCCTTTTAAGACTTTATCCATGGAGAATCACGAGCTTTTCAGAATTAATGTCAATAGATTACACCACAAAGCTTATTTTTTTTCTTTCAAAGATCAACTCCGTAGTGTTTACCAAAGAAGCAAGTGACGCTAGCTCCTTCTACCCAATAGGAAGCTAGCCTTCACAGCACCTGTCGCCAGGATTCTTTCTATTAGTTGGTTTTGACACTGGTGACAAGGGGGTCCAAGAGGCAGGGGTAGGTCACATATAAGCCGCTTGTGCATATGAATATATAGTAGTAACATAAATCTACACAGCACACGGTACTCAAAACAAGGAACGTGTAATGTCACAGAAAAATAATCTGTAGTTCAACTAAAACTGTATCATCTAATATTATATCTTCAGTGCAGAAGGTGAAATCCTCTTAATAAATCATGTGCAACATTGAAAGTCTTATTTATTTTATTAAAACAAAAATCAGAAGTAATCAGGTCATATAACCACATGAGTGCACAGTAAGGCATGCTCACGTTGACATTATAGAAAAGAACTGACATCAAGTTAATTGGTACTCGATCACGAGGCTATTGATACCAATTATCTTATCAAACAACAAATATCTTTAATTAGTGCTTGATCATGGGGCAATTATCAGCTAATTAAACCAAAATATCCATATATTAATAATTAGCGCCCATCACTGACGTATATAATTCAATAACGTTTTAATTGGCGCTCGATCACGAGGCTATAAATACCACTTATCTCACAATATAATTCAATAACGTTTTATGTTTGTTTACCTGCATCAACAATTGCTTCAAAAGATCTTTCTAGGAGTAGTCGGCACATAGGATCCATTGTGTGGGCTTGTTTGTAATGAATACCAAAATATGAAGCATCAAACTTGCTGACATGATTTATTTTGCCTGTACGCTGTGGAATTTCAGGATGATCTGGTGGAAATAAACAATGTAATTTATCATGTCCAGCTCCAAGATTTATATTTTTGAATAATTTGTTTTATTCTTTTGTGAGGGAAATAAGGACAACTTTTTTTTTAAATATTGTGATTTAAGAAAAGAGATGTATAAAGCCATTTTTTTTATTAGGATTGTTAGTAACATAATAAAGGAAAATGAAAAATAAAAACAAACAAAACTTTTATATACCGAGTTTAGAACAAATGACCAAAGTAGCAGTATTTTTTTTTTTAGTTTTAATTTAATTTATTTATGTTTGTGAAGTAAATATTTAACAGTCTAGATAAAGTTCTAAGTTGCATGTAAATCCAACAGCTGCTAAACTGACCAAATTTCCAGCGTCGCTCATCGTCTGTCACCATGTCGACTTTACCAAACAAGTTGTCTCTAAATTGGTAGATGCTGTCCGAGTCAGGAAAATATCCAGCTGCTCCTGAGATGACTATTTCCTCTCCTTTGGGCGGGCTGGCCAATAGCATACCTGCACGGATAGCGTCAGGCAGCTCTGCCTCTGTGGGGCTCAAGGTCACTTGGGGGGCCATGGTGAATGGTATGTGGAGGAGATATTGCAATGTTTATGACTAAGTCTGAAAAACAAACAATCCTTTAGCTCATGACAATCTAGAATACATAAATAGTTAAGTAAATATCTTGTGAAAATATTTGGTCCAAGAAAGGATGATGATCATGAATAATGGGGTAGGTAATGTAACTATGCGTTACATACCCTGTACTAATCACCATACATTGTTAAGGTAAGCAAATCTCACAGGTTGCAGTGGGCAGGACATGCAGTGCAAATGGGATATTATAGAACCTTGTTCAGTGTAGTTACTGGCAAAACCAACGAGAAGAGACCATTGGTAAGACCTAGACACAGATGGTCTTACTACTCTTTCGGGTTATACGCACTTACACTAATGAGTAATGGTAGGGTGATTGTGAGATGAAATTGAGGACCTACAGTTTAACGTGGGATCCAAACCACGATGGAGGCCTGGCATTCCACACATTCACAAGTTGTGATTAATACACGTCTTGTCAGAGGTGAAGGAAGGGTTTGGAAATCAGATGAATCTGTGCCAGGACTGGGGATTGAACCCCAGACCCCCAACACAGAAGTATGACACCTTACCCCTAGAACATCAGGTCACCCCTGGATAAAACTAGCTCAAGATAGGGATAAGGTGTAGTGAGGTGGACTGGATAGAACTAGCACAATATTGGGATAAGGTGTAATGAGGTGGACTGGATAGAACTAGCTCAAGATATGGATAGGGTGCAATGAGGTGGACTGGATAGAACTAGCTAAGATAGGGATAGGGTGTAATGAGGTAGAATGGATATAATTTGCTCCAGTAAGGTATAAGGTGTAATGAAGTGGACTGGATATAGTTAGTTCAAGATAGGATGCATAGTAATAGTGGTATTAACTATGCTGAAAAAGTGATGTAAAGGTTAATAACCCATCCCACTATTGATTAATCGGGAAATTTGATGCAATTCTACGATCATATTAGAAATTGCATTTAAGTGTGGTTTCCTTTATTCCTGATTTAACAACCGCAAAGTTGGTATCAGTTGATTAGTTCCTTTTTTTAGAATAATTAAGTTTCTAATTTATTGTGTTTTAAAAAATATAGTATAATTGTCTGACTGACCTTAATTCAATTTATTTCTAATAGATACTACAGAAAAGTGGAATACACTGAGACGCCTGGGAGCTGTATTTCTTACCTAAGTTACACGGGAAGAAAAGTGCTCTTAAGAACCTTCCCGCAATACAATACACACTTTTTAATTATATTTGGTAGCAGATTATATATTTTATGGGATAGTAGACTTGATCCTAAATGAAACCGTATATTTAAACTTAATTACTCCTTCATATGGTAGCAATTTTAATCATAAATAAAGAGGTTTACTCTCATCTGATATTACTATTACTAATTGGGTTTACTACTCCATTGATAAGAAGAGGCTTTACTAGTATATGGAATTATAGATTTACACCTGAAAAGGGTACAATGGCGAAGGGTGTAAATATCTAGTGTTTCTGTTGGTAACAGTTTAAATTGACAGATTTTTTTTAACATGAGACAGTCAATACAAGCAATGAAAATGTATGCCCTACTTTGAAGCTGCTTTTGTCAATCTTTAAATAGACTGTATAAGTTCAATCTTTTTATGAATTAAACATAATACAAAACCTGTTGGGAACTACAGTCTGCCCGTGCGTATAACCCGAACGGGTAGTAAGACGCGGTGCTAATAATAATACAGTCTGCCCACGCATAAAATTTATCAACACTTATTGTGTGTATGTTACATACAGGTGCTACTTTGCCAACAATCTCAGCAAAGCCATTTCCTCCACTGCTGCATGTCACCTTGTGTCCAGGGGGAGTGGGAGTGTTTTTTTTTTATATCCCCCCCCCCCCCCCCCCCCCCCC